>JADRCH010000056.1:137780-167259 GCA_019843965.1 Rhynchomys soricoides | reverse complement strand
GTGTGCCTGTCCTGCTGGCTGAGACCATATACCAGTTGTTCTGTGTGACTGTCCTGCTGGCTGAGACCATATACCAGTTGTTCTGTGTGACTGTTAGCCACACATCCTTCCACTCTCAAAATGTCTTGTTTGGATTTGAAAACTACTTCTGGAAGTAAAGAAATTAGTCTGAAAAATCAATGCTACCCAACCTATCAGGCCTTTATGTTGGACCACTTTCATTTCTGTATGGCCAATTCTGACTTTTTAGTAACTTCTCACTTCATCACTGAATTTCTTTCTCACCAACATGTTGTATACTTTTGACCAATTAAAGAAACATGTTATATAAAGTAAACTGATAGAATCTCTTTGCTCTTTCTACATAAATAGCAAAAAACAGGCAATATTCTATATCTTAGTTCCTTAAACACCCCATAGCTAACATAAAGTCTAGTATATTTTCTGGCTTTGAGAAATCATAAATATTGATAAAAGTAAAATTATAAGAGATTAAGTATATATGGTAAATGAGTTAAATGAAGAAATAAAACATTTGGTAGAAAGAAAATACCTAGGACCTGGCTTTAAATCATCTTTTTAAAAACTATATAGTCTTAGATATATTATTAATATCTCTGAGTCATTTTCTTATTGGCAAAATGAGGATAATGACCTCTGTCTTAAAGAATTGCTGTAAAAATGAAATTAGATACAGTGTATCTCACATCAACCATGGTACCCAACATATATCAGACATAGATTTGGGTCTATATTACGTCTGAGTTACATACACAGTTATTTTAATTTTTGAAATAAATGTATCTTTGATTGACAGTAAACAGTCACCTTGTTGTGAGCCACCACTTTGAGGGCAAAGGTTGCCAAGTAAAGGGAATTCATAACAAAGCTGAGCTGGTTACGAGATTCTTCTAAAAAGTCTTCCAACCCTTCATACCACAATCTCTTAATGTCTGACCAAATCATCCCTAAAATGATAAAAGAAAAGCCAGGTTTATTAATTCAACTATCTGCTGAATAATACTTTTTTTTTTTTTTCCGAGACAGGGTTTCTCCGTGTAGCTCTGGCTGTCCTGGAACTCACTCTGTAGACCAGGCTGGCCTCGAACTCAGAAATCCGCCTGTCTCTGCTTCCCGAGTGCTGGGATTAAAGGCGTGCGCCACCACTGCCCGGCTTGCTGAATAATACTTTAAGAGACAAAGTTCTTATAGCTCTTGGGTTAACTATATCTCGATATAATTGGATTCCAAAGGCAGTAGGGAATTAGTGTGTGGGGGGGGGAACAACAGCCTTTTAGTGAAAATATTTTAAAACTTGCAAAAAAAAAAAGCTATGTTTTATGTGACTTAAATAAAAATAACCTTAAGTTTCACATTGGCCAGAATGGGACACTAACTGATGTGAAATAAACTAGGAAGATAAATGCTTGCATGTAAGCCGCCCCCAAGGTTTTGTTCTCTACTCTTTTAACTATTAAATATAGTGCTTTAATGATCTTATCCAGTCTAGTGGGTTTAAAATAGCATCCATGTGACAAAAGTATCAAATGTCTGTAATTTTTGTGTGATCAGTGGATGTGTGCATGCATTCACATATGTACAGAAGCCAGAGGTCAATGTCAGTTGATTTCCTCAATCACCTGTCCACCTTACCTCTTGAGACAGGGTCTCAGTGAACTTGGAGCCCATTGCTGGCTGGCCAACAAGCTCCAGGATCCACCTGTCTGTCTTCATAGCACTGAGGTTACAGGTCCACTCTGTAGTGTATGGCTTTTATGTGGTGCTGTGGACCTGAACGCAAGCCCTCAGGCCTGTGCGGTAGGCATTCTACTGACTGAGCCATCTTCCCAACTCCTTAAACACATATATTTAAACTTAATTTATATAACAATTTTATCTCCAAACCTCCTAAACTCAACTTATTTAGAAACTTTTCTGCTCTGCACCTCTAGTTAGAGATGCATCCAACTAAGTTTATCTCTGCCTCAAATTCACACTTGCAGATTTTTTTCTCATTTCAGTTATTAGCACTCCATCCCTCTAGTTGTTCAGTATGAATCAATTCATGGTTTGAATCAGCCCCAACTCCTGTTTCTTGTAAACTTCATACTCATTACAAAAGCAAATCCTGTCCTCACACTCACCCTTCAGGTAGAGAACCCAGATTCAGCCACCACTCTGAACCCTCTGGTTCCACCTGTAGGCATGGACTCTACACTTGCACTGGCAACTCTACACAGTTATATGACCTGCCTGAAGATCATGTGTCCCACGCCTGTCTTTCAGCCCCCATTCTGGCCCCTCCTCCTCAGGTAGGGAGCCTAGACTCATGACACCAACTCCTCCCATCCCTTCAGCTAAGGGCTACCTACCTCTAGGTGAGAATGCTAGACTCTCTATCACTACAGACTCCCGCTGTCTGAGGACAATTCCCCTAGATTACCAAGACTGAGTGAGACCTAAGCTCCCTTCAGCTGAATGCAGGTGACAGGAAACAGATCCAGACACCCACTCCAAATGGAAGACAGGATCTCCATACCAAGAAACATTAACTCCAGATGCTAGACCATAAAACCCATTCTCATGAGTGATAGCACTTGTGCTTTACAACAGCCTAAGTGACTTCCATGTCATTTTAGGGCCAGGCCAATCCTGACTCCCAGGCATTACGTTTACTTTAGTCATTCTAGACCCTTATCTTGAGCATTTTTTAAGTCAACAAGAAACCATCTTACAGATGAAGCAAGCCATAGGTACTCTCCTAAAAACTTCAAGGTAAACATTCCTTAAGCTTTGTTTTACTTATGGGGCTGAGTTAATTGTTATCTGAATACTCCCCCCCCCCCCAATGGTGCTGTGCTTAAATATGGCTAAAGTAAAATGATCTGGGCCAACTCTAGAAGTCCTGGTCCAGCACCAGTTACAGCAAACCTGGGCTGAGCCGGGGTTTCATTCTTACCTCACCCTGATCATCTTTTTCTGCCAGCTGTAAGGTCTGCAAGGGAATCACCATAATGTACTCAGTTGGTAAAGTGCTTGCCATGCTAGACTGGGGAAGTGAATTCAGATTCCCAGCATAGACATAAAAAGCCAGGTGTTGGGTATAGTATTGGCTCAGGACCCCCAAGACCAAGTTCTCAGCACAAAGGAGATTTATTTGCCCCAGAGGGACAGAGGGCAGGGAATAAAAGACAAAGATGACAGGAGATAGAGGATGATCAAGAAGGGGAAGGAAACACAGGAAAGGGGGGAAGGGTATTTGTCCCTGGGGGAAGGGGAGCACACAAAGGACTGCCTCTGGATAGAGGAAAGAGACACAGCACATAAGAAAATGCCAGGTTATAAAGTTACAAGAAACCCTGTGTTAGGATGTTAGTTTTAATTGGGCATGCTAATTAAGTGAGCCTAAGGAGGCTTTTGACCGCTGGACTTTAATACTTTGATAGCTGGACCTTGGTAGTCAGCCTCAGAAGGAGAAAGTGGCCAAATAAGGGACTAGACCTTGGTGGCTAGCTTTAGGAATGAAATCTAACGGTTTTTAGAAAGGCAGAGGGAATGGAAGAGAAGGACAAGGCCTGCCAGAGCCACGCTCACCACACTCACCACATGCTGACCTTTACATCAGTGTACACCAGTAATCCCAGTGCTAGGGAGGCAGAGACAGGCAGTTCCCTAGAGCCAGCCAGTCTATCCATATTGGGGAGATCAAGGTTTTGTGAGAGATTCTGTATCAAAAAATGAACAGCTGAACAATACACGCATCCAACTTTGACTTTTGGCTTCCATGCATATACATATATGCATATATAATTTAAAAAAAAAACCTTTTAACTTACAAGCTGGGAACACAGCTCAGTCTATGTTTGTTGTGCAAGCATGACAATTTGAGTTAGACAGATTTCTAGCACACAGACACATACATACACACACACATATACATACACACACACACACACACACACACACACACACACACACACGGGTGGGGTGGGGTGGGAGGAGTCAGGTATGGCAGCAAAAGCCTCTAATACCAACAGCAGACTCAGGAAATCACCAGCCCCACCCCTCAGTGAGAGATCTTGTCTCAAAATAAACAAGGTGGATATCCCTGAGGTATAAACGTGTGGTTTTTTGCTAACCTCTCTGTATATGTGCATACTGCTATGTAACAGGAGATTGAAACGTTCCACTCTGAAGAGAAGCTCATTAAGCAGGAAGGTCAACTACTCAAAATAGCTTCATAAAGTCTCTGTAACTGACCAGATTCACTAGGCCCCTCCCTGCCTGAGTAAATAATAAGAGATGAGAGTCCCTCTCAGACCAAAGAAAACCAAGCTTTCAAAGACAACTCAGACCAGTCCAGTTGCCTGGAAGAAGCAGAAACCAGATCAGCTGCCTGCAAGAGTAAGGTTAGACCAGCTGAGTCACCTGCAAAGGACACTCTCCAATCCCTTGAGCTGCCTGCAGGCTGTGCTGTGTGTTCTAGGTTCCTAGCTTTGTGAGCTGTAACTCATGCTGGGGTAGTCTTCAGTGATACAGCTGTCTTTGAGTTATTTCTGCTCCCCTAAGTAACCCTTCACCCATATTCCGGTAGGGAAGCCCAATACAACTCACTGGTTCACCAAATTGGACTTTGGTGGTATCTATACTTTGGTCAGCCATGTGATCCCTAACTGTGGTAAGTAGACACATATGCTGCATCTCCCTGGGAAAAGTTTTGTCACATAATACACCCTCACTGCATTCACACCCACACATGTGTACCAGCACAAACACGTGCATGAACACACACAGAGAGAGAGAGAGAGAGAGGGAGAGAGAGAGAGAGAGATTTTGACTTTCATATATTTAAGCAATATGAAGTTATAAAATCAGGAACATTAACCTTTGTAAAAGTATTAGATAAATGATCATGAAAATGTTCATGTCTTAGCTGTGCCAAAGGACAAAATTGCAAATTAAACTTCATGCTCATAATGTTATTAAGCAGGGCATATTAAGTAACAAAGACAAATCTTCTGAGCTCACTTGGCACTTACCAATAATCCAGAGTATGAGAAGGTAGTCTATCCTCTCAAGGGCTGGCCCCATTGTATTTTTCTTGTCCTCATTGTAGACGAGCGAGTAGAGATTTAGTAACAGCAAGAATGTGAAATACGATGCTCCATGAATAATAAACTTCATGAATGGTGTGTGAATGATTCTGCCAAACTGAGATTTGGGAGCTATCAAATAACACAGTGACAAGACTGGCCAGAAGATGCCAACAGTCAGAACAGTCATTATCTTCTTACAGGTGGGCTTACGGCGGTAACCTGACATCTGTCCAAACCAAACGGTGTTCAGGAACTGCTGGCAATTTGACTGGGAAACAAACTGAAAAGGACATACAGAAACATAAAACACAAAAAGGGGGAAAACCTTTAAATAGTAACTGACTGATATTCAAAGTATTCAAAGTATTAACATTAGGAGAAAAAGCCTACAAAGTTTACAGGGTTTTTTTTTTTTCTTCCTTTTACAACTTAGAGTAAAGAGGTTCAGAGAATAGACTATGGGGTCTGATTATTCAGATTCAAATCTAGGCTCTGACTCAGACTCAATGACCATGAGTAAGTTTTCAGCCTCTCCAAGCTTCCCAGCCCTCGTCTCTAACATCTGGATAGCAATAGTAGCTCCTCATAAACGTATGAAGACTCAGTGTCAAGTTCGTAGGACACTGCCTTGTTCACAGCACATGCCATTTTAAGTATTAACAGGGTTAGCAGCCTGGTGAACTAATCATGTTTAAAGACTATCATGAGCCTTTATTAGCCAGCACAAAGACATCCAATATGTATAAAAGTTGAAAGTTAATGTGCACTCCATAGAGACAGCACTAACTAATCTTTGAGAAAGTGCTGGCTTTCTAAGGAATAGAGATGGCCTGATAAAAAAATGGCCCACATATTAGATCTAGACACACTTCACGAAAACACGGAGAGTGACTTAAAATATATCAGAGATAGTAATTTCCCCCTGCAGTGCAGGGCTGAAGTTAGGGCCCTGCACATGGTAGGCAAGTGCTCTACCACTCAACTAAGTCCTCAGTGCTCTTGTTAGCCTTCACTCAAGACAGTCTTGCTAAGATGACCAGGTTGATCTAGGACTAGAGATCTTCCTGACTCAGTAGCTGGGATTACAGGCCTGAGCCATTAAAAATACTCTTTTAAAAATTACTTTTAAGATTTTTTGTGTGTATGTTTTACCTATATGCATGTATGTATACCATGTATGTGCATGGTATTTGCAGAGGTAAGAACAGGGCACCAGGATCTCTTGTAAATGAATCACAGATGTTTGTGAGCCACCACATGGGTTTGAGGAATCGAACCGGTCCTGAGCAAAAGCAGCAAGTACTCTAAACCACTAAGCCAGCACACCAGCCCACTGATAATACTCTTAAACTTGGTTAATAGTAAATTTCATGTGAGAAGAAAAATCTCAAATAAGAACAAAATTCTAGTTCGATTACAGAAGTTAATTTGTGCAAGTTTACAGTTTTACAGCTTACAAATTTAATTTGCAATATTTTTCAATATTAATATACCTTAATTTATATTAATACTTTAATTTGCAATATTAATATACCTTAATCAGATTTCATATTACCAATCTATAGATAATCCTATTATTCAAGTAATCTAAAGTAGTATTTTGTCAATGTTACATTTTAAAGAAATTTTGTTGTCACACGCCTTTAATCCCAGCACTCAGGAGGTAGAGGCAAGCGGATCTCTGAGTTCCAGGACAGTCATGGCTATACAGAAAAACCCTGTCTCAAACACTAAAAAGAAAAAAAAAAAAAAAAGAAAGAAAGAAAGGAAGAAAGAAACAAAGAAAAAGATGTATTCTGAGTTAGAATTTAATTTGCAGATTTTAGTCTAATTAAAAAAATAACTGGACAGCATCCTATCACGGTTGTCAAGAATTTTTCTAATATAGCTATACTCATTTTTAACAAGTATATCACATGTCACTCTTTAATTTTTTAATTTTATTGTATTATATGAACACTTGGCTTAAATGTATATGTCTATGTACCAGTTGTGTGTTTGGAGCCCATAGAGACCGGAATAGAGCATTGGATCCCCTGAAACTGGAGTTACAGACAACTGTGCGCTGTCATGTGGGAGCTGAGAAATGAACCTAGGTCCTCTAGAAAAGCACACATCTCTCCAGCCCCTTAACTTAATACTTAGTCTTCTGTTTGGATTCGAGTGTTCTGGGGGAATGTTAACCTGTCCCACAAGGTGAGATACATGGGACTGAAAGTCTTTGTTCCCAAAGCACTTTTTTAGCAGCAGCCAGAACTCAGGGATGTTATCTTTCCCTAAATATCAAGGAAAATTCAACCCTACTACTGTTCTTGGCATCCTTAATACAATAATAATTAGAAATTATAGTAAGTAGTATCTAGAAGAACAAGACTTCAATCACAAATGTTCTATGTCCACAGCAGTTTGAGGCATGGCATGGATTCTCTACATTCCTGTCACCGAGAGGTGGTGGAGAGGAGGCCATCACTGTTTCCATTTATCCTTCAACTCAGTAACTGTGGTTCCTGAGGCCAGCAGACTCTAGTAGAAATGATGCAGTGTGACCTCTGAAAGGCTTCCTTCAAGGTCATGCTTTCACTCACCATCTGATCCCTCAGCATGCTGGGACCACACTACTCATGGTCCTGGCTGATGTTCAGAAACCAGAGATCTGACCTTCCAAACAGGGTCTCTCTACTTTCAGACACTAGCATGACCTTTCCTTTAAGCTATATATACATTATTAAGTTATAAACATTATACTATTTATATTGTTACAACTTTTATTTTATTTGAGAACCAAGGTAAAGAAAATAAACATATCACAGAAAGCTTCATACCTCCTTCTGGTTATATTTGATAGCAAGTTTCAGACGGCTTAAATTCATTCTTTCTTCTAGTAGTCCCCGTTTGTCAAGAGGCTCATCACTAGATGTATGGTTTAGGATAACTTCCAGTTCACGAGAATTCCGGGCTTGTGCGAGCAAATCTTTAGCAAACATTTTGCACTGACGGGCCAGCTCTTCATAATCATTCCTACAAAATGCACAGTCTGCTATTAGGAATGCCACTCCCACTGTCCAAGGAGATTACATCACTAGAAATTACTTTACTTGGCAGTATTTAAATTCTAACAGGGCTACATAAGATCTTTTCTTTTCTTTCTGACATAGTAGCGTCCTGGTGCAGAAATTCTCCACAGCTTTGGAGAAACATGCTTCCTGTGTCCATACTGATGTTTCAGGTGAGCACAGTATACTTTATAAACACTCTGAGAAATGCTTATAAAACTTGCTCAGTTTTCCACTTCACTCACTTCTCATTCTCTATAAGATGGTGCCTTAGGGTTTTTCTGCTGTGAACAGACACCACGACCAAGGCAACTCTTATAAAGGACAACATTGAATTGGGGCTGGCTTACAAGTTCAGAAGTTCAGTCCATTATCATCAAGTTGGGAGCATGGCAGCGTCCAGGCAGATCTGAGGCTTGAGGAACTGAGAGTTTTACATCTTCATCCAAAGGCAGAAAGGGGAAGACTGGCTTCCAGGCAGCTAGGACGAGGGTCTTAAAGCCCATGCCCACAGTGACACACTTCTTCCAACAAGGCCACACCTACTCCAACAAGGCCACACTTCCAAATAGTACCTTTCCCTGGGCCAAGCATATTCAAACCATCACAGATGGCTAAAATTTCCTTTGATATTAGTCATGTAAACAATAAAAACAATACTTTTGATATTACTAGGTAATTTAAGCAGATAGTAATTTTCAATTATATACAACATATGTATGCTATTCTAATATTAAAAAAAGATTTCTGACATATGAAAAGCACTCATTTAAGTGAAATCAAGTTAAAAAAAAAACATTAACAGCACCTCCTAAGGAACTCTCCTCAGAAGTACTATTTTCTAGACCTTACCTCTGTCTTTGAATTACTTATAAAACATGTCCTTAACATAATTTGTGAGAAATGAAGTTTTAGCACATAGTTCTTTATTAAACATCAATTACATTAAATTTATAACTCAGTTAATCAAAAAGAAGTATGTTGCAAATAACTATTAGTCATGCATATAAGGCTGGACATTTAAAAATAATTGTATTCAGCTCTTCTCTCATGCAGAAAAAATATGAGACCAGGAAAGCATCCACTGCTTACTCTTTCTACAGGGTGACTGGTCCAGGAACTGGCTGTATGAAGCTATGATGCAAACCTCAATCTGTTCCTTAGAGGGAAACACTTTTCTCATTCTTTACATTACTACATAACCTGAGAACAATTCATTGGATTTCTTTGATAAAGTATTTATTACATGCCTTCTGGCTAAGGAATATAAGTGCAGGTGAGAACATGTTGTTAACAAAGTGTTATAACAAAGATATCTCAAAGATATTTAAGATGGCTAGAGCAAATACATAATTTGTTATCTAATCTCTAATAGATTGTGAGAAGATAGTTAAGTGCTTATGTAGCTTAGACAGAGATACAGTCAGTGATGAGCAAGGACCCTGAACCCTAATTATAGCTTTATGGGTTTTGCTTCCCTCCTCTTTTTCTTTTTGGTATTTTAAAGACAGGGTCTCTCATTGTGTAGTCCTGGCTGGCCAGGAATCACCAGGTAGACCAGGTTGGCCTTGGAACTCACAGAAGTTCTTCTTCTGTCTCCCAAGTGCTGGGATTAGAGGTGTGTGTCACCATGCCCTACCCTTGTCTCCCTTTTTGAGACAGACACAGCTGTGCTATGTAGCCCAGGAACTGGCTTCACACTCACACCAACCCTCTTGCCTCCACCTCACAAGCGGTGGGGTTGCAGGCATGTGGCATCATGCTGAGCTCTAACTGTGCTTCTCTCAGTTTTAACTCTGCTTTTAACTTGATGCTGACATTAGTAAAAACATCTTGCTTTTGCAGACCTTTCTCTGCCTATTAAACACCAGGTTGAAATAACTGAGTTTTAAGATAACATTCAAATCTAACTTTATGTGCTCATGACTGTGATACAGTCATAGCAGTTGTTCACACCTATTTTTGGAATGAATTATATAAATTCTATTTTATATGAAAACAAAAATAAGTTAAAATAAGAAATTCTTCATATTTAAATAGAATTCATTCATAGCCTCATGTCGTAATAAAATTAAGTTTTTAACTATGTCTTGTGAGTTCATCAAAGTAGACAGGTGTTGTGGTGGCTTGAGTATGTTTGGCCTTCTTAGGAGGTGTGACCTTGTTGAAGTTGGTGTGGCCTAGTTGGAGAAAATGTGTCACTGTGGGGGTGGGCTTGAGACCCTCTTCCTAGCTGCCTGGAAGTCAATCTTCTCCTAATAGCCTTCAGACCAAGATGTAGAACTCTCAGCGCCCCCTGGCCCCACATGCCATGCCTGCCTGGATGCTGCCATGCCCCCACCTTGATGATAATGGACAGAACTTCTGAACCTGTAAACCAGCCCCAATTAAATGTTGTCCTTTATGAGTTGCCTTGGTCATGTTGTCTGTTCACAGCAGTAAAACCCTAAGTAAGACAGATGTCATACTGAGTATTTTTTAAATGTAATGTACTTAAAGAATAGTAGTTCTAAACTTTAAAACTTTGTATGTTTTTCATAAGTCTCTGAACTCAACTTTCAAGAACACATTATATATGCTTGTATTAAGGCTAATGAAAACTGTGAGTCTGTGATCCTGCTCCAGTAAGTGTTAACCTTTCAAGATGGAGCAGAGCCACACAAGATGGGGCCACACAACCAACTGTGAAAGGAAAGCATTTTCATGTACAGTCCCTGTGGGCACTTTACAAACAGGATTTGGCAAGAGGGCTCTACAGATAGATACTCTGCCATAAGGATAATCCCAAGGCCTTCCTGGGGATTCAGTGGTTAAAGAGCAGAGGACAGAGGAGGGGTGGACTAAACAGCACCAAGACGAGTTCCTGAGATAGAGAAAGGAAATTCCAAGTGGCAACAACATTAGTCAGCTTATGACCAGATGAAGGCAGAAGAGTCTACCACAAAAGACGTAACACACAGCATCCACTCTTTCCCACCTGAATTCCACCTCCACAAGGCTGAGTTCCTTTAAGTCAGCACTAAGTTCAAACGCTCTCAGAATTGGATCCTCCTCTGTTAACATTATCAGAGCTGGACTGGCCAGACATCTATAGATATCAAGACGGAACCTGGGATAAAAATTGATTACACAATGTAAAATAAATACCCTTGTTAGTTTTAATCTGCAATCTTTATAAACTTATAAAGTATTAATATTTAAGTTTAACTATACACATGCTTATTTTAAGATATTTCTGCAAGAAACTTAAATATTTTAAGAACACACAGTAGAAAATGCTGTCCACAACTTTAAGTTACTGTCTCTTTTCAAACAGTCAACATTTTGGCTGCCTTGGTATATGCATGCCTGCAGTTTCATCTCTCAGGCAGCTGAGACAGGATTGGGAGTTTGAAGGTTACAAAGCAGGTTTCAGGCCACTCTAGGATACATAGCAAGAACAACTTCATATGGCTGAGGGGTCATAGACCAGAGAGGAGAAACTACTACTTACTGCTGTTTACTAAACCAACAGAACTTCTAAATTCTTGTCTCTAGACCCACAGATGAGCTTATCTCTCGCACCTCATTAGAGTAGCTTCTTTTTGTAAAAGATTGAGACTCTTTGAGAAATCCACAAGTAATCAAAATGCAGAACCAGGAGCTTTTGGGTGCACAGCCCCATCTTATACATCTACGAGGAACCCCTACACCTCAGGTTTGGGGGGGGAACACAGAAGAGGTAGGCAGAGAGACTGTAAGAGCCAGTGGCCTGGACCCCTTCCTACAGACTGTCCTCTAGGTATGACAGTGAAAAATGCACCCATGAAATCCACCAATATAGCTGCCTGAACAAGACCAGCATAATGACAACACCAATGGATGTGCCACTGTTCTGAGGAGAAATTCCATATGGTCTCACCCCTAGATAAAAAGCTTCAGGTAGCCAATGCCTGCTGAGAGAATTAGTTTCCTCCAGGGGTAGCTCCTGCATAGGATGTTCAATCCTGAATGGTCAGTCCTGAACACACGCATACAAGCAACATTAAATGGACTCAGTAGATTGTGTGTGTGTGTGTGTGCGTGCGTGCGTGCGTGTGTGTGTAACAATAATAATTAAGAGACCATGGATTTAGGAAGAGGAACACAGGAAGAGCTTGAGACAAAAGACAGAAGGGAGAGGTGAGAATTATGCAGATAACATGCTCATGTAAAAAGTTCTGAAAAAATAAAAATTAAAAAAGAATGACAAAAAGCAGTAATTTAGTTGTATTTATGACTACACAGAAGGACATGTTTTGTTTCTGTTCAGATAAATGTTTCCTGTTAAATTCATTTGTCAGCTGCATAACTATACTAAGATTATAGAGTGCCCTGACTCAGAGAAACAAAAATTCACAATGGCCAAAGTGACTACTCTTTTACTTCTGAACATCTTTTTTTTTTTTTTTTTAATTTATTTATTTCATGTATGTGAGTACACTGTTGCTGTCTTCAGACACACCAGCAGAAGGCATCGGATCTCATTATAGATGGTTGTGAGCACCATGTGGTTGTTGGGAATTGAACTCAGGACCTCTGGAAGAATAGTCAGTGTTCTTATCTGCTGAGCCATCTCTCCAGCCCACTTCTGAACATCTTAATTGTAGGAGAAATATTCTATTTATAATTCCTGTCACATAACATGTCCACCTGGAAAATGTGAGCACACATACTTTAATGGTCTAATTTAGAACCAATATTTCTCCTTAATTTTATTTTTGTTTATAGTTCATATTAAGTTAATTGAAATGACATCTACTTTATGATCTTTCTTTTTTTAAAAGAAAAGAGAAATGATACAAAAAATTCTTTTATAATATAAAGTAAAATTCTATTCCTGAACCTACATAAATGTAAAGGAAACGTGCTAGCAAATACTTAATCTGATATGGACTGAATGGTTACTAAATTTTCCTCTCTCCAAGCTTAGACTTCTTTAGCATCCTAGATAGATTTAACACATGTCTCATTATGACAGGTTACAGTTTTGAAAGATTTTTCAACTAATTATGAGTAAAATTATTCAGTAATATATAACTTCTAACTAATTGAGTAAATGAATCCCTTTATTCTCTGTAGTTTAATAAATATTCCTATTTCAATAACAAAATAGGAAATAAAATTCATCAAAATTCTTTACGTAAACATTTAAATATAATTTCTAGTTCACAAATGTGAGAGAGTTAACACATGTATGCATTTTGCTAAATATTTAGTGCACACTTGTCATTTTAGAGTAGCCCATCCAGGAACCTGAAATGCCCCAGTCCTCCTCTGTGGTCACCATATTTCAGTGAGTCCCCTCTTTACTGCAGCCAGCTTTCCATCTGATGGCTGGCCATTGGATCTCTATTAATGAACATTTAAGTTGCCCCTAATCTGTTTCTATTATAAAGATGAAACAACAGATATTCTTTAATCTCACATCCTATATACAGTTCAAATTGGTGAGCCAAAACAGCATGCATGTCATATACTCCAGCTATCACTGAAAGCAATAAAATAAAACAAAGTGAATGTCCCACATGCCTCTGATATATTCACTGGATAGGCACTGTCATCCTAATAGAAAATGGAACTTTAGACTGCTCTAACCTGTATTTCTTTAGAAGCTCAACTATCCTTTCAAGCTTTATAGTTATGCTTCTGTAAACTGTGTGTTCAAATTCTTTAGCCTATTTTTTTCTGTTGATTATTCTCTAGTCAAAAGTGATTAAAATATCTTTTCCAGTTGGTTGTTTAACTTCTTACTTTATTTGTAATGGATTTTTTTTCTAGATAAAATCCTCTACATTCCTCATTTCGTCTATAGCTTTAATGTGTTACTTACAAGCAAAATTAGTCTGCATTCATGGACACACAGGAGGCTAGGGCAGGAGGAGCACATGAACTCAAAGTTAGCTTGCATAATGTACCAAGATACCATATTAAAAAAGAAAGAAAATAAACTACATCCAATTGTCTGTGTGCCTTTTTATTTTCCATTACCCAGGTTCATAATCCTTCTGCCTCAGTTTCTCAAGCAGTTCAGATAATGGGCAGATACCACCATATCTGCTTTATCTGTATCTTAAGTGTTCCAGTAGAGGCAGTTGCCAGCATTATAACTACCCAAATATGTGTAGACAACTATGTCTACATTGACTGACTTTGTCAGACCATTCATCATAAATGACATGTCGGTGCAAGCAAGGCTGCACTGAAGGGGCCCTACCTGCAGTGGGCAAGTGATGCCAGAAACAGTCTAAACTCACTATATGATTTTGAATTAATTTTCAGTCATTTCATATTCATAACCTTTTACTGTTGACAAGGTTCATGACCCTTCCATTGAGTTTAAGAAGCTATGGCTAAGATCTGCCTCAATCTTTCCTACTCCCCGTTCAATAAAGAGCTGTAGTTTTATCAGGTTCAAGCTAGTAAACCTGTAACTCTGGGCCAGAAGAACCAAACACTGGCCTGGGCAAATGGACCAAAGGAAAACTGGCTTCTCAAGACTGAGACAGCAAAGGACCAACCAGGAATGTCAGGAGAAACTCTGGAAATGAGAGAGCCATGTTTGAAGTAATAACCTGTCTACAAATGCCTAGCTGACTAGACAAATACACACTTGTGAGTAACATGTAAATTTGGAGAAAGAAAAGACCTAAAGAAGTATTAACAAGTTCTTAATGCAGGATCATGTGCAAGAGCCATAAGCAGCCAAATGATGCCATTTAGATAGAATTTAGATAAACAGTCCCAACATGGATCCAGGAATTAGGCTCTGTTGTTTCTATGCACTGGGAGAGTTGCTAATAGCATGGTGTCTTAGTTTAAAATGGTTAAATTCTCTTAAGTTAAAGTGATCAATGATAACTTTATAAATATCCTAAGATCAGAATTTTACATTTTTTTTGTTTTGGTTTTTGTTTTGTTTTCGAGACAGTGTTTCTCTGTGTAGCCCTGGCTGTCCTGGAACTCACTCTGTAGACCAGGCTGGCCTCGAACTCAGAAATCCGCCTGCCTCTTCCTCCCAAGTGCTGGGATTAAAGGCATGTGCCACCACTGCCCGGCAGAATTTTACATTTTAAAAGGATAAAACTCGGTTTGTTACTTTATACCTTATTAGAAATGAATTATATTTTCCAATCCCTCAGAATTAAGGTAGCAGTTACTAGTAAAAAAAATATCTGGGAATCCTTTGTATAAATATATATAAAACAGCACATTTAAGAATGATTCACGAGTCAAGAGAATTTGTAGACAAGCCATATATTAAGAGAAAACATAGCATCCCTCCTTACCCATGTTGATGGCTGAAACCATCAAGAGCAGCAAACATTAACCTGATGGTCCTCAGCTTGTAATGCTCAACTTCCAACTATTTCAAACTACTCTACGAAAGTGTGAAAGAACCATATAGTGAATAAAAACTGAACATCACATTTTTGGGTAATTAATATTTATTACCTAAACATTTCTAAAATATCAGTGCATTTTTAACAGCTCTATTTTATGGACAAGGAAATGACCAAAGAGGTTATTGAACAACCTGCCCCATTACAATAAAAACATCTTTGGATACCATGTAAAATAATAACTAAGGCAGGGTAATTTTCTAAATAACCTCTGCTAGCCTCAAATTTATGATCCTCCTTCTGCCTTACCATTCTAGGAAATGGGGCCCCAAATGTGCGCTACCGTGTCTTAGACTGCCTGTATCTCTCAATGCTGCTATGAGTATACAAATGTGTGCTACCATGTCTTAGACTGTCTGTACCTCTCAATGCTGCTATGAGTTTACAAAGCACAGAAAAGGCTTATGCTGAAAAGCTGACTTCTCAACAAACTGACAGCCACACTTGTACTAAAACTGCTCATGGAGTGATCTTGTTCAATTAAAGAAGGCAGGTCCTTTTTGGATGTTAACATTTCAACTGAGGAAATGGGAAGAGATGATAAATAGTAAAGAAATAAATATAAATATAGTCTAGGAAGGAAAATAAGAGGCAAGAAGAGTTCAAATATTTAGTGAGAAGTTTTGTGGGCTGGAAAGATGGCTCAGTAGTTAAGTGGGCTCAGCAGTAAGAGCGCTCATTCCTCTGCAGAGGACCTGAGTTCAGTTCCCAGCACATATGTGGTGGCAAACAAACATAACAGGACCTGTGAAGCTTGGGTCTTGGAACCCTGACTGAGTGTAGGAAGGGAATGAAGAACCGACAGACTACACCCACACAGGCACATACACAGTGAAGCTGGGATCAGGTTGGGTTTTGCTGCCTCTGGAACCTCATTTAATATGTCAGCACAGGGGAGGGACTAGCCATTCTCAGTAGGAGATCTCTGTAGGCAGCTGTCTCAGGCTACAGACACACCTGGGAGGAGGAAATTGCAGTTGATAATCTTTGCACATTCCTCAATTAAGCTGTGTTCTACCAGGAATAGTGGTACATACCTACAATCCAAGTACTCAAGAAACACACAGAAGGATCACAACTTTAAGATCAGCTTTAAGCCCTCAAGGTGAGCTCCAGGCTAGCCAGTGTGTGTACGTATATAGCAAGACTACCTCAAAAAGCTAACAATGGTCTTCATCATGACAGTGGTGCTAATGACGGTATAGTAGTTTGTTTTTCTTTATAAGGTGCCAGGTGGTGCCCTTCCACTCTTGCTAATTTACCTCTTGAACAAAGGAGCTAGAAATCTGGCTCTCCTAAGCCACCCAAGCATATTTCTTAAAAGTTGCACTGAAAGAACATTTTCCCCCAGTAAATGTCACTGACACACGCTTTGATATGTCACTCTTCTATTTACCAAAATCTTAACTTCCTCACCTGGAATGTCTGAGGCTGTCCTTTTTGTTTTTTGCAGAACACAGTGTGCATTCACAGCCAACAGCATGGGGCTTGGGCAAAGACACATCCTGCTTTAAAAGCATTGTAAGAATCTCATAGTTGTTACGATGAGCAGCTAAAATAACAGGCGCTACATCCATTGTTGTGGAATATTCCGGATTCTGAATTCGTTCCATAAGTTTCTGAAAAATATTCATATAAATGTCCAAAGGTTATTATCTGTGACTTCAAAAATGGATGGAATAAAGGTAATATCAAATAAGGAATATAAGGCTCATTTTAAGAAGAATACATTCTACTTAGACTCATTATTTTAAAACTTTAAAATTTCAGTTCTAATTAACAAATGTTATATAATAAATACAATCTTCAATAGGCAACATTCCTAATACTACAGTTCCATTTTACTAATATAGAAGTAAGAGCATCTAGAGAAATACTTTAAGAAAAACTATTAATATTTTTAAAAATTAATAGAAACATGAATGAAAAGGAGAAAGAACAAGAATTTCAGGAAAACAATAAAATGGAAAAATGTTAAGAACAGCCACAGTATAAATGCATGAGACCCTTGTGGCCTGCCTTGTCCTACAGATAGCTATGAAGCTACTTCTTTATTCAGTCCAATCCCTGCCTAGTCTGCAACCCATCACAAATATGCAAGACCACTACAATCACAGTTAACACTTAGTGAGAACTGGAGCTGTCAGTCATTTATCTTCCAGTTTAATGCCCACAGTGAACTATAAAGCTGAGTGTAGTAACTGATTTTAGTAACTGTGAAGAAACTGAGGCTCAGAGAAATGAATGTGCAAGAACCACAGTCAGACAGGAGCTGAGGCCATCAGGGTCTGTGTGACTCAGGGCCCTGAGCTCCTCCCACTAACTGGAGCCGTAGGCCAATGATTATATGAAATGAAGACAAAGCACTTAGTAGTTTAAGTATCAGTTAAATAAAAGGTTGGCTATTTTATGACTATTGCATATTCTTTCCAATGCTTCTCACTTTTTTGCAGAGGTTTCCTTGAGAGCTGTTTGATTCCAGGGTAAGCTCATCAAGTTCACACTTTGGTAACTTTTATTAACATTGTAAAAGTAGTGTATACTCATTTTAAAATATCTGAAAAATACAGAAAAGCAGAAAGAAGCATAAAAATGCCCATATTCCTTCTCCTCAATAGCATTTTATAGTTCAGAATTCCCCCCAGTCCTTTCTTTACTTCACCCTCTGAAAGACACATTTTGCATAAATCCTAGTGTGCTAAGCACCAGTCATAAAACAACCATTCTTGATAAAAGCAATAGTTAACACTTCAAAGATCAAAAGAATAATCTCATTGCCCGAGAGCCCAGGATTTTCAAGGGAACAAATCATGCACAGAATATTGCATGCAATTTAGAGAAGCTCACAAAATTTGTGTTCAAGATATTCTGTGGTGTAAATGACATTATGGCAAATGTCACTATAAAAATTGCTTTTTACAAATTTAGGGCTATCTCATTAGTATAGACCTTCCCTTAGAAGTAGGAGTATAGGTCAAAAGGCCAGGGAATTTATGAAGTTCTTGATACATAATGCCAAAATCTTTTCAATGGTTTATATTTTTGATAATATAGGGATGTATCCATTTTATAGTAAAGTTTTACTCATAGCAAATGGCATGGTCACTCTTAATATGAGTGAAAAACAATAATATTTTAATTTACTTTCTTTTAAATACTAGTAAGTTGTGATATTTTCTCATATGCTTTTCTTTTATGAGGTTTGTTCATGTACTTTTCAATTACTTATTGGAGATTTCATATTCATGAGTTTATGCAACAGTTACATAAAAGCCTAAAACAGGTACTATTTCTCATTTTATTATTGGTCAAAAAGAAAATTATATTTATTCCTAGGCTTAGTCCTAGGTTTGTCCTAAGTGGAAAGCGACCCTTCAGTTTCCTGTGAAGCACTCGCAGCTAGAACACCACTACTAGACATTGAAGATAAACGTTTATAATTTCACTGCTGATAGCATGACCTACATATTTTTAAATAACCTGTATTTTAAAGTGAATAGTGAAGAGACAATTTGACAAGCCAGTCTACAGAATGAATTCACTTAAATAGCAAAATAAAAATATATTAAAATATTTAATTGTATCTGTCTAGAAGCAATAAAGCTGTTAAAAGATGATTTTATAGCTGTTGTAAGTATTCATATAAAGACTGAGTAACCTTTACTTATTAGAGACAGAGAAGAAAGTGTCTTCTTCACTGACCATCTGGGACTGCCAAGGCTTTCCACTGCGATGGCAATGGTGATAACATTTGCCACTGTTCTAGAGGCACATGGCACTCCACCTCTCTCTGAAGAAAGGAAATGTGTTCAAAGGCTAGAAGGTGGAACAGGCATATAGAAATATAGTAGCGACTGAGGGTAGATGGTGGGAACTGCCTGAGAGTCTGTTATCCTTGGTCCTTCAGTGAAGGCCTCTTCTTGGCCCTCTTTATTCCATTCTTACTGGTTTCTCACCGCCATCTGAACTAAGGGGTATTCTAGGAGAGTCACACTTTGTTGTTGTTGTTAAGCTAGTTTTTGAAGTGTGTGTGTGTGTGTGTGTGTGTGTGTGTGTATGTGTGTCACCTGGAGCTGTGCATGGTAGACAAACATTATACAGTATTTACAACATCAGGTCCCCAAATCATAGGTTTTTTTTTTTAGTGGTCTAAATGAATATAAAATTTGTTTAGTTCTTTAAATATTTTATTCTGAAATCAGTCAGCTGATAATCTAGCAGTTATTAAAATTGATTATTTTACTATAGTCTCAACAATAATAAATGTCAAAAATTCTTAAATTCAATGTAAAAAATTATCTCATTTATAATTAACACTAACATTTCAATGACTCTACTGAGAAAACCAATAAAAATATAAAAGAAAAATTCTTAATAGTTCAATTAGAAATGACTACTATAAAGCGACATTTGCTTAATTTTCCATATCTCTTTTTCTGTGTATTTTTAAGAAATTTTAAAAGATTTATTTATTTTATGTGGATGAGTGTTTCATCTGCAAATATCTGGGTACCATGTCCATGTAGTATCCAGAAGCCAGATGATGGTGATGGATCCCTTAGAACTGGAGTTGTAGACAATTGTGAGATACTATGTGGATACTGGGAACTGAACCCAGGTCTTTTGCAATAATAGCAAGTGCTCTGAATTTCTATATATACTTTAACCTTCATATATATACATATATTATATATATTATATATATTTCACAATCCTCATTTTATCTACTTAATATTTTTTATTCCTAAAACTCAGCTTTAAAATGTTATCTTTATCTGGATGTGGTGATTCATACCTACAATTCCAACACTTGAATGGTAGGGGCAGGAGGCTCAGAGTTCAAGGTTATCCTTGGTTATCCAAGGAGATCAGGCTGTCTGGAATACATTAAAGCTTGCCTCAAAAGCCTCAAAAACAGTTTTAGGTAATTTAAGTTACTGCTTGTATCCCAAAGTTTACACATGTGGTTGTTTATACTCCCTGTCTTGACCTTCAGAATGTTTGTTTTCTTTTCCTTTCTCCCTCCTGAACTAGGAATGTAATCACGTGGTCTACAACTGAGCTCTACTTAGCATATTTGGGGTATGTCAGTGTTCCACTGCTACACATAAAATATAAATCAGTGATTTTCCCATTCCTTCTCAGATTTCTAGAGGAGAAAACACTATGCTAAAGAATACAAGGATCTTTCTTTGTATGATGCTCCTTGACCAAATATTTTCTAAAGAACCCTGTCCTGTGGTAGTATACAACCCTACACACTTTTTAAAAATTTTGGTTGTTAATAAACAAAATTTAACATCTTATACATTTCTGTTTCTTTGTATTTTCGAGGTAAAGTTTCTCTGTGTGTGGCCCTGGCTGTCCTGGAAATCACTCTGTTGACCAGGCTGGCCTTGAACTCATGAGATCTACCTGCCTCTGCTTTCCTGAGTGCTGGGACAAGAACTACATGCCACCACTCTACTCAGTATCTTATACTTGATTAGCGATTAAGGTTTAAAATTTATGTTTTATTTTCTGAAAAATTTCTAAATGTTCTAATAGATTTTGGTGCTTTCCATCAAATTTTCTATTACCACCACCATCACCACCACCGCCGCCGCCGCTGCCACCACCATCACCATCACCACCGCTACCACCATCACCATCACCACCGCTGCCACCACCACCACCACCACCACCACCACCACCATGTATTGAGAAAGGGTTTCACTAGGTAGCCCTAGCCTGTCCTGGAAACTTGCTATGTAGACCAACCAGGATGGCCTTAAACTTACAGAAATCCTCCTGCCTCTGCCTCCCATGTGCTGTCATTGAAGGTATGTGTCTCCAGGCCCACCTCTAGGTTTTACTTGGAGATGCTTAGTGGGTGCCTGTTTCCCAGGCATCCATGGCTTTCTACATCTACACAGCATCTGAAACTGAGACACAGCTTCTGTAATAGTCAGACTGTGCGCTGTAGTCTTTACCCAGTTTTTAAGCTAAAGCAATTCTTCTATATCAGACAGCTAAATACTTATCTACATTTTCTTCCATTTTTATGGTTTCATCACTCACATTTCTTGAATCTACTGAGAAACTAATCTGTATTTTCAACATCACCTGAAGAAGATCCCAAATTAAAAATACTGCTTCACAGTATTTTTGACAAAATATATAAACATTAACTAATTTTTAAAAAGTTTCCAGGAAGCAAGATTAATTATTATTGTCTCTACATACTTCAAAGTAATATCTTACAAAGTGAAAATATCATTATTTTAAAAAACAAAATAAGCTGGGAAGGAGGGAGAAAAGATGGCAATGGGGCAGGAGATCCACTTTGGCTTAAAAATCCAAATTAATAAAGATTTAAGAGTACTGACTACAATAGTTGGTCTTGATGATCGTTTTGGCCGATGATTAAGTAGTATATCAACAGCTCCCACTACTTCAGAGTCGATTGCCACCAAAAGTGCATCTGCGGACTTTAAAAAAATAAAAGTTAAAAATGAAAATGGAAGATAAAAATGAAAACTACTTTTACTAATTCATGGTTATTTTAAAATTGTTCAAACTGTATTATATACAGTAATATTTGGTTTTAAAAAATTTATATTGTATGAGTAGTATATTTGCTTGCCAAAGTCAGGAGTACTTCTATGTACCACCACATAACACTTCTGTTCTGGTTTCAATGCACAACCTGGTACAACAATGACTATTTCATAAAAGGGACTCCCTATGGAAGTGCTGATCCGTGCAACGTTCAAAACTAAAAAACAAAAACAACCCAAAAAACCTTCAAGAAAAATCTTAAGTTTCCAAATTTATTAAAGAAGTGACCATGAAGGACTCTGTTGGGTGTAACGTCATCAGTGCAGTTCTGACAAGAATGAAAAAATACACAAAACAGGATGCCTTCTGTTCTCATCTTCAAAACATACATGGTGGTAGATGATTTGACACTGATACCAGCACTCTTGTTAAATATAAATCACAAAGAATCCAGTTACCCAAGAACAGCTCCAGTCCCAACCTGCTGTGTAGATCGACTTCTAACCAGAGGTGTAGGTAACCAGACTCAGGACACTGAGTTCTGCACTTTTCTATGACAAAGCCTACATGCTACTGGAAACCATGACACCAAGGTTTGGTTTCTTTGATTTTTTTTTTTAAAGAAAAAACACAATAGCAGAATGAAAATAGAATAATGAATAACGATTTGATCTAAGAAATGCCATGACTATTTTCAGTCTGTACAATTTCAACTGGTAGAACCTTTACTATCTTATCAGTCAGTATTCTTGTTCCCAAGAGTGAAACTATAGCACACATGTATCCTTTATAGATCCACAGAATAAAGCTTTCACTCCCTTATTTGGATGTCAAAAATAAGACTAAAAATGGCAGGTTTTCATGGGTTGTTGAAAATACTATTGGTCAACCCAAAGAAAGGCTGGAGCTCTCATTAAACTCTTAGGAATCACCTCTGCTTTCCTTTAGGAAAAGCTTCCTCCATGGAAGGAAAATTTAATCTCTTGATTAATCTCTTGTTAGATAGGGCCTTAAAAAGTGCAAGCAACTTACTCCCCCCTTTTCAGCTTCATAATGCTTCTCTTCAATCAGTTGAAGCAAACAAACTTTTGAAAACAAGAACCTAGTATCCATTATGGATATTATATTTACAATTTTAATCTTAACCAATAAAGCTAACAATAGTAATGCCACTACTCTCAAACACCAGGCAACTTGAATAATCTGAAATATGGCTATAAATTTATTTACAACTGAAAACAACAACAAGAACAACACCTTTTAAAACAATAAAACAGAACAACCCAAGTCACAGAGTAACACATGGCCATTGTTTCCAGAAGAGACAGACCTAAGCACATAGACCTGGCTTTCCCAAGCATTCCTCAGATCTTTACTAAATAATAGACAGCTAGAATAAAATCAACAAAAATGGGGAAAGAAGAATAAAACTAAAAGTGACCATGGAAAGAATAAAATACCAGAATAGCAAAATCACTGTCGGAACACAGCAGTCTACAGACTTTAATGCAAGGACAAATTGTTAATAATTTTGGACTTTGTGAAGCAAAGTAAAATTATTATATTGTCAAGAACTCCAATTAATGATGGCAAAGTTAAATTATATTCAGACACACTACTAAGTAAAGGGTAAAGATGTGTGTTAACATTCAATGCTTAAAAGGATAAGCTTCAGTTGTAAAAAGTATTTGTATTAAAAATCATGTAATTAAAGAGTGGCCATTGGCTCGTTCTATACAACAGTATGATATTTGATAAATAAATGGCAGATCTGCAAGAAAATATTTTAATTTTTAAGAAGAAATGTATTTGCAACACAGTCTTAAAAGCAGGCTGGTCTTGAACTTGTAATGTCTTCCTCAGCCTCCAATGTGTTGGCATTACAGGTGTTAGTCACCACACTATCTTAAGTATTCTTAAATATTTGAACTCATACACTGCTCACTCGTTTTCTTTCCCGATTTCTCAGGGATCTGAGAACTTCCTTAAAACACCCCAACATATACACGCACTGTGTATTTGAAGCCGCTAGCCTCCCTCTTGCCTCAGGTCGTGTCCAGCAGCTCCCATGCCTTCCTCTACACTCATGGCACAAAGCTATTTATTTCCTTTCTAAACTTAATTCCCGCTGTGCAGCATATATTAATGCTCTGGCATGCTCTGGAAGAACCTGGTCCTTCATCCACAGGAACATTAGTCCCATATTGCCCAACTTGACATTTTTCTCCTTTTGTTCATTAACTTGATCTTATCTTTTCATTGTCACTAAATATTTTCTGCTTTATTTCACTGTTAATACTCTCAAATTGATGTACATCATGTTCCCTAAATCTATCAGTACTATACTCTCAAAGTCCAATGACTTTTTCTCTCTCCTCTTTGTATCTTACCTTCTAAGCAAAGATTAATTAATTAATTAAAGTTCCCCTTTGGCTTTCACACCACCATTCTAACTGACCCCAAACTGCCAATAACTTATTTGATCTTTTAAAATGCAAGTCCCTCCTTCCAGTGCCCTTTATTAAACATAAATGCTCCCTAAGAAAGACTCTTTGCTCTGTGGTGCCAGCCATTCTCCAGATATACAGGTCATCTTCCTTCTTAGACACCTTGGTAATTGTCAGACAGCCCTGAGCAAGCAAAGTTAAAGCCTGGAAACTGTACTCCTTTACATCAGGCCTAACCTCTCTTCTGCTTTGCTAGTTTTCTCTCCTCTCTCTCCTTTAGCTACCCAAATTCAAGATTAATAAAGCTCTTGAGTCTGTCCTCAAGCCCCTTCACAATAGCTACGATAGCTCTTACAGCCAGTCTTACAGTTCACACCTGAGTATTCACACCTGAAGTACTACAAACATTGCTCACATGGGCTATAGCCCTCCCTATCTTCCTAGTCTTGCCTAAGCTTGATTACCACGTTCATCTATGTAAAACACAATACCCATGTCACACCTTCTATCAGAATGCACTGGATGACACCTCACTATAATACAAAGCACAAATGCTCACCCTCCCATTCATGGCCTTTTCTATCAATTTTATTTTAGCTATTTTCCTGAGAATTTCCTTTATATTGCAAACCCAGTAATTTGTTCTAAAGACTGTGAATTCACTATCTCGAGAGACACATTTCAATATATGCATATGTTCTTTTCTGAATCTCCTGTTCCTTAACTACCTCTAAGTTTTTGAGAGTAGACACAGGTAACAGGAAGAACATGGACTCTCGGGCCAGAGCCCAGGTGCAGATTTCAAGTCTGCCATTGACAGAGTAACTCTAGACAAGTTACTTATCTTTCTGAAGATCAGAAAGTCAAACACGCTGGCACAAAGCAGCACAAAATTAGCAATGTTAATATTTCTTTTTATTTTTAAATTTTATTTTACATGTATGGGTGTTTTATCTGCATGTATGTCTGTGCACAACATGTCTGTCTTGTGTCCTCAAAGGCCAGAAAGGGGCATTGGATTCCCTGGAACTAGAGTTACAGAGAGATGGCTGTGAGTCACTGTGTGGATGTCAGAAATTGAACCAAGGTCCTCTGCAAGAGCAAGAGGTGCTCCTAACCATTGAGCCATCTCTTCAACCAATGTTAATATTTCCAGGCTGAGCTTAAAAGACATTCTTCTGGTGAAATCTTTGTTAAAATGTTTAAAAATATATTTTTAGGTGAGCGGTGGTGGCACTTGGGAGGCAGAAGCAGGTGGATCTCTGAGTTTGAGGACAGCCTGGTCTATAGAGCAAGTACCAGGACAGCCACGGCTACACAGAGAAATTGTCTCAAAGGTAAGAAACATGTGCATGTGAATGCAGGTGCTTGCGGATGCCTAAAGGCATCAGAGCCTCCTAGAGCTGGAGTTATGAACTACTTGAGGTAGGTACTGAGACAGAACTAGAGTCCTCTGCAAGAGTAGCAAGTGCTCCTATCCACCAAACCATTTCTCCAATTTCAATATAAATAAATATATATATGCATGCATGCCTCCTCTGCCCCTTCAGTACTAGGAATCAAATGCAGGGCCTTACACATGCTCCGCAGAGGCCTAGTTTTCTTGATTGCTCCAACCCACAACAGTTGTTTATTATTATTATTATTATTATTATTATTATTATTATTATTATTATTACTAAGACATTTATGTTGAATTGCAAAACATTTAAGTATAATTAGGGCTTTTCAAAAGCAGCTCTATTGACATTTGGTCGGATATGGTTTGGATGATGTTGTAGAACCCTTCCTATGTATGGTCGTATGTTCAGTAACATCACAGCATCTACCCAGAAGATAATCTGCCCACCAACTGTGAAACTAAAAATGTCTCTGGATACTGCCAAATATCCCTTGGTGCAGGCAAAGTTATTTGTTTGAGAACCACAGATACAATCCAAGATAAAACACCAAGTTTCCAGTTTTGTACAAGTATACAAGTATCAAGCATTTTTACCACTCAGCACTTATAAAATACAGACTTATATTTAAATCCCTTTGTAATCCACATGTGCTTTAGATGTCTACTTCATTTTAAGATCCACTGTGAAGAAGTCAAATCTCTCTTACTCATTTCTACCACCACACCCAGGTCTCTCCGTCATTTGTGGACTGACAGAAAGAGACACAGATAACTTAGAATATGAAGAACTGGAAGGAGCATGGGGTTTGCAGTCAGAAGGTTAAATTCAAACCTTAGCTTTGCCTTTACTGATTTTACAACTCTGGGCAATACATTAAGGTCTGTGAGCCTCAGTTTTCTAATCTATAAAATAGAGCATCTGGATAGTCTGTGACATTCAAATGTGATCAAGAACGTGAAAGAACCATGTGTACTGCAGAATTATTAGATACACAAGCCATGTATGTAAATACCATTATTAGACTATAGCATTTCTTATCCAAAATCATCAATGACTTAATTTCTTTATAACCTTGTTTCCTAGGTAACTGAAGCTTATGCCTTTAAGTGTTTAACTTTAAATTTTAAATAATTTTAATGGAAGTTTTCTACTTTTATAAGACACACACACATACACACACACACATACACACATACACATATGTGCTTTCATCTAAGGTGTTAGCTAGTGAGTATAATTTGACTTCCTTACTGATGCTAACCCACTGCTACAAAGCACACCCACCAAGCAGACATGCAATGTCAACAACCTCTGACGCCGTGAGTGGCCCCAAGCTTCATTTGGTTCAGCTACAGCTCTAATGCTCCTTTCATTGCCTTTCTTGATTTTCTTCAGATCAGAAAAATAAAAAATTAAGTTAAAAATGAAATCTAAAATAAAAATATAGACTTTGAAGTAGTGCTCTACAACTAAATGTAACCTAGAAACTTCAGCAAAATTACTCTAGCAGCTCAGAAGCCCTTTGATTTAGTTTCTTGTATTCTAGACAGCTAAGTGACTGGATACCCAATTCCCTTTTCTATACCTAGTGTGTGTGTGTGTGTGTGTGTGTGTGTGGACACGCATGCGCATATATATACACACACACACACACACACTTATATATCAGTCATGATGCCACATTATAATATAAATAATAGGGATGTATCTAAAACCACCTACAGTACTAAAAAAAATATGCTGTGAGTGCTTCTTCCTGGTGTAACTCCAAAACTCCGCCTCATTACAGCTACAACAGAAGAACCAGAGTTCCTACACTGTTTATCATGAGTGAACCAAAAAGGGACAGGAAATGATGCTATTATTAGATTATAACCTTCAAGATGTA
This sequence comes from Rhynchomys soricoides, assembly GCA_019843965.1. NCBI lineage: Eukaryota > Metazoa > Chordata > Mammalia > Rodentia > Muridae > Rhynchomys > Rhynchomys soricoides. The sequence goes on along the minus strand of JADRCH010000056.1, from coordinate 139,411 downwards.
CATGCGTGTCTGCTTTTCTACCGTAACTGAATCAAAGACAAACAGAAAGTTCTATTCTTTCCAGTTTTAAAAACAGATCACCCATCTTTAGATGAAAGCAAACACTAAATTTCAAACAAAGAGGAAGACACAATAAAACTTAGGAGAAAACCAAACTGAACTGTAAGCTGTTCTGTGAGGAACATTTATTTATGTGCCTATAAATAACACAGGTCACAGAGAAAACCTGTCCCCTGGCACTATTTTTAGGTATACAATACAAATAGTAATACTATCAGTAATCAAAATAATGTCATCTTTAATAATTCATTGATAGTTTACTTCTGTCTGATGTAGGGAAAGGAAACAATAAAGAAAAATATGAATAAATTTAAAATATTACATTTAAAAAAGCTTATTTGGGTTTGTTTTGTAAACTTTTTAGTGGCTTAAAATCAAGTAGAAGAATGAAAGACAAAAGAAGAGAAGAAAACAAAGCAAAGAAAAAGAAAGTAAGCTAGAAGGAAAGATGAAAGCAAGGCATAGCTAACATTTCTTAGAAGCTACTGGATAAAATCGTCTAGCCTTGTACCTGACAACCGTAGTCCAAAAGCAGCTGCAGTATATCCAAGCTTTCGTTTTCAATAGTTATGGTAACAGCATTTCTCCCAAGCACATCTACGCAATTTATGTTCAAGTCACCTGAACTGTTTTCCTCCAAAATCTTTTTAACCATATAATAGTCACCTAAATAACAATATACAAACATAATTTAATATTTAAGACATTAAACAAGAATGACTATATAGAAAATTTTATCCTGCTGAATTAAAAGATTAAAAATACCTAAGCTCATTTTTGCTTTGCATGTGGACATGTACACAGAAAATGTGAACATTTCCTGGAAAAAAATATATCTTGATAAAATAATACAGACATAAGCAGTAAATATAAAACAGAAGTAGAAAAAGATAAATGTGTAGCATGTAATAAAAATCTCTAGTTTAAAATTCTTAACATGATGGAATAAGCAGAAAAACTTATGGAAGATATGTAAGTCAGTTTAATATAGAACACCCCAAAATACAGACTGGTGGCTGCTATAGAAAAATAAAATGGAACTTAAAAGAAATTAGTTTTTAGACCTTAAATACATACACATTTATTCATGCCTCAGATTTGTTAAAATGGAGACCAGACGTAGAATATATTAGAAAGAGGGAAAGCACACATTTAAAAAGTGATATGAACTTGACAGTATGTATAATAAAAGTACCTAATGTTCCTACTCCTCCCTCCCTCCCTTCTCCCTCCACACCTCTCTCTCCACCTGCCTCCCTTTTACACACACACGCACGCACGCACGCACGCACGCACGCACACACACACATGCACACACGCACGCACACACACGCACGCACGCACGCACACACACACGCACGCACGCACGCACGCACGCGCACGCACGCACGCACGCACGCACACACGCACGCACGCACACACACATGCACACACACACGCACGCACACACGCACACACACACACGCACGCACGCACGCACACACATGCACGCACACACACATGCACACACACGCACACACACGCACGCACGCACGCACACACACATGCATGCACGCACGCATACACACATG
>JADRCH010000056.1:126291-137770 GCA_019843965.1 Rhynchomys soricoides | reverse complement strand
CGCACACACACATGCATGCACGCACGCATACACACATGCACACACACACACATGCAAGCACACACACACATACACATGCGCATACACACATATACGCACACTGCGCACGCACACACGCACGCACACGCAGGCACACATCATCTTGTTAAGGAAGATGAAGTGTACAGTATTGATAAACGGAAAGCATCCAGCTCACAAAAAGCCAAGTTGGGGCTATTATGACTACTTGATCTACCAGGAGCCGGCAGGCTGTCTTCTGCCTAACTTGAAAGCCATCACAAAAATGTCATCCCATGTGAGGAAAATGGAAATTACTGTCACCAAAGGCTCATTGTATTTGCTCGCTAATGAGACTGTGTGGGGAAAAATAAAAACCCAAAGGGAAACTCTCATTAGAGAACGAAAGCAGTGGGGTAGTTGTTTCATTTTGCTTTTCTAAACACAAAACAAATAAATGGTTTTATATATAATTCTTCTTTAGATGTCCGTGAGTAAGAAATAGGAAAAGGATAATCAGAGTGGAAACTGAAAGGAGAAAAGAAATAATTTCATGATACACAGAGAGAAAACATTAGACTAAATGAGTAAGAAAAGCAATATTGCAAGTAAGGTAACGGATTTCACTTGTGAAACGGAAAACTTTCTATTATTTGTAATGTCTGCTTAGAGTCCCTGTACATTTTTAAAGAAGCTGAATAATAGTTTTCTTGACAACACGTCTCCGTAGGTCTCTCAAACATTAAAAAACTAGTCATGAAATAATTCTTCTATAGCACTAATTCCACTGATGAAGTGATGTTCTTAAGTCTTTAGCTACACCGAGTGGCCAAATAACCCAGTAAAATGACATCACAATTGCTAAAAAAATAATAATAACTTTTAAAAATATAGGAAAATGCTACCCATAATGCTCTGCTTTGCTATCTAGGCATATCCAGGTGAAGGTTATTCATTTGAATCCACCTTGGAAGTCACTAGGCCTTCTAAATCTAAGGTCATTGAGTTTCATCAGTTCTGCAGTACTTTCAGCCATTTCTTCTTAACTGTTGCTTCATTACTAGTTTATATTTGCAAGTCATTTAAAGTGAGATATCATAAAGGCAAGAACAGCTGTTAACTTGAGGATGAATACATAATATATGAAAGAGCCAGCTAACAGCCCAGATGCTGGTCACAATGCCTGCTATGCCAGATGACACTGTTCTTTCATAGGGAAACTGCTTGCAAGTCACATCTCTGTCTTTGGAAAAGCAATATAATTATCTTTTTTTTTTTTTTGATGATATAGTTGTTTTTAAATTTTATTTTATTTGTGTGTCTATGAGAAGTATACGTGTGTATATTTCCTGAGAAGTATACGTGGGTATATTGCTGTGTGTGTGGGTGCCAATGAGGGGCTAGAGGTCCAGGTTAGTCTTCCTCTACCTCTGCCCCACCTCCCCAGCTCCTGACAACTAGGATCTTTCCCAGAGCTCAGAATTCACTGATTGGCTAGACTGACTCCCACCAAGCTCCAGGGATCTGCTTGCCCAGGGTTACAGACTCTTATCAACACATTCTGCTTTTTACATAGAGGCTGGAGACCCAACTCCTGCCAAGCTACCTCCCTAGCCACTAGATAGTTGTCTTTGTTCCACAGCTACTGCACCAGTACAGCAGCAAGTCATCTCAGTCTGATTTCTAGAGCATCTCCCATACTCATTTCCCTGTCCCTGTGACACAGCTAACCCTCATCCAAACCAATGCCATCCATCTGGGCAGTGAAAAGGACTCTTAACTGATATGCGTACTGAAAAGTTTTCTCCTTGACCAAATCCTAAGCAAGCTAATGCTCCCTTCCCCCCTCCCCACCAAGCTTCAATCATAGCCCATAAAGACTTGAACAAAACATTAACATACTTTCTAATAGCTCTAGGCTGCATTATTACCTGGATTCTCTGTAAATGCATGCCCTAGAAAAGTCATGGCTGCCAATACGTCACTCTCAGTTCATTTGAGCATTAAAGATGGGGGCCCATTTCCTGGCCCTTCTAAAGGACAGCTATCTAAGCCCCTTAGTGCCAGATACCAAATCCACATTGGTTTCCCATAAATCAACCGCCCGCTTTTTATAAATCCCCCTGCTGTTTTATAATTTCCCACCTCCCGGAAGTCCCACTCACACTCTTCTCTGACCTTCAAACAACTAGTTTCCTTTGTACAAAATGAGCTTGGGTTCAGTTCATACTGGGCTCCTTTCTGTATTATTACCCACACAGTGCTTTATGCTTTAACACGGGGGGGGGGGGGGAGACAAAATTGTTCTGAAGAAGGGCCGGCACTCAAATATGTTAAGTTTTGTGGGACAGGATACCTCAGTCACAAGTGCACTCAGATCCTTTTGTATCAAAGCAGACCAGAGCATATGGAAACGAATGAGGGTGTGTTTCAATAAAACTTTTCAAATGTCATAGAATTTTCATGTCATAAAACTTTTAATTAGAGATATTTCCAAGTATTTAAAATATAAAATATAAAAGTCAGACTTAGCTCACAGGCTTTGCAAAAACAGATTTGGCTTAAGGATCAGTTAATCACCATATTCTAGCCCTTCCTCTGCAATCCATTCTGTAAAGTTCAAAGCATATTAATCTTATAACTTGTGGTTTTCTAACATCCTCAATGGACATAGTTTTTACTGGGGTCTATGAAGTCCACTAGAAACCGGGTTAGCAACTGTAATAGTATGAATCTCAACAATACATTTCCTCTGTCTGACTCTAATAAATCCTTGAGAGAAATACAGTAGAGAAATGTTACAGTAGCAGTTAGGAAAGATGATTCTCTATTTCCTCACTGGCTTCTCATTTGACTTTCTATCATCTGGTGATAAATTTCACCATTACTGAAATGACGACAGCATTAATGTTAATCAGTTTTGCTACATGTGGTAGCTCATGCCAATAAACCCAGCACCCAGGAGGCAGAAGCAAGAGGGTTGCTGCAAGTTTGAAGCCGGCATAGGCTACTTACATAGTAAATTCCAGGCCAAGATAGACTACAGACCAAAGCCAGATTTGAGGCTTGTAGTGAAGTGTAGAAAGCTTTTGTGTCAAAAATTTATAAATCTTTTCAAACCACTTTCTACAAAATACTTTTGACATGGAATTATAACATTCTACTTAAAATATTTCCACTTAATGTTAAAACAGATTAAGAGAAAGAAAAAGTTTTGGAACCCAAAGAAATCCTACTGGAACTCACAAAGTAATTGCTCTGGCACTGGAGTGGTTTATTCCTAATAGTTCACTTTGGCTTTTTAATGTTATCAGTTATGGCTTCTACGTAACATTTGAATGTCTCATTGCCTGTATTAAACTATTACTCCTAGTCTTGGGCTTCTCAGCATCATTAAATTTGGTGGAATCAGTCTGAAGTTTACAGTACTAGGGGCAAGAGAAACTCAGATTGCAACAGTGCTTGTACATTCAGATTTAACCTTTAAATGTCCTTCAGCCTCATTACACACAGTGGATGGACGTTTCACTTGGGTAATTTGTTTTTAACTTCCCAGGAGTGCATGCTCTGTGCTAGGGATATCCTACCTTCCAAACCTCATCTAGGCCACCTAAGTTAAACTGAACATTTGTGCAGAGAGATCTATTATGTACATAAACATACATTTTCCCCTTACTGTTCCTCACTACTGCACATAAAGAAAACATCTTTACTTTTTTAAATATTATTTATTTATATAAGTACACTGTAGTTGTCTTCAGACACACACTAGAAGAGTGCATCGGATCCCATTACAGAGGGTTGTGAGCCACCATGTGTTGTTGGGGATTGAACTCAGGACCTCTGGAAGAGCAGCCAGTGCTCTTAACCACTGAGCCATCTCTCCAGCCCAAGAAAACATCATTACAGAAAAAGTCCTAAAGAATATGGATGTAGTCAGTAACTCATTAATAGAGCTTTTTGTCCAGTGCCTTAACACAATTAAGAACTGCATGTATATATTTTGATAGCATGGCAAAGAGCAGCAAGTTAAAAAGAATAAAAAGAAACACACTGTTAGGTCAGTAGCTATGCCAGGAAGGCAGCTAGCTGCTCCACCATCCTTCATTAAAATAACGGTGAACCACTTCCCATGGTACACTTCTCAACTAGTACATCTAAAACTTCAAGAGTGCTCAAGGTAACCAGTGACGCTTGTGAGCTGTAGAGAATGATGCCTCTATAACTCCAGTTCCCTACATGCTAATTATACTCTCTTCACCCCTCCTTTATGCAAATTATTTCCCCCACCATACACATCTGACTACCAACACAGGACTCTGCTTTTTAATTACCCAAACCACTCTCCTCCCTAACCTCACACCCTTCAAATCTCTTCCAAAACAGGGAAAACAGAAAGTACCACTAAATATATTAAGGCAGGTGTTATTACAACAGTGGTATACAGTCTCCAGGAAATGCTGCATGTTTTAAAAGCATCCTGAGCCCTGCGGTACACAAGGCTGCTACAGCTTAATCGAAGCATCCTTCTCTACAATGTAGGAAGCCTGTTGTGGTAGGCTTGCTACACAACTAGGATGCATCCAGGGGCCAGGTGGAATTCTGCCCTCCCCATCCCGTCTCTTAACTCCATGGTGAAATGTCAAGAAGGGATTGCTTTTTGGCCTGGCTAAGATTGAGCATAGTCGTGTAAAAACCTATTTCGAATGCTTTATAGGTTTAGGGAGATGTTGTTGACTTAAACATCTATATGCTAAAAAACAAACAAACAAACAAAAACTTCTGTAACTAATTTTCCCATAGTGCGAGCTGGCCTCTGGAAGTAGGTTTCAGAAGTCTGCATGGTTCCGATAAAGTTTTCTCAAATAAACACAGCCTTTCAACAGCCAACTGCTTAATTGAGGAATGAGAATGTTTTAATACTTTTTTTTTTTTTTGGGTAGGAGATAAAAGCGATCTGAGAGCAATCAAGTTCCCATCCTGCACCACTTGAAACCATGCTTTTCCTTTCATGTGGCCATAAAGTGATCAACTTCTAGATTCAAAAACAGTACATTCCACATTATTTCGCCTATACTTTTTTTTTTTTAAACTACCTTTGCGTCCTTCCAACTCTCTGAAGCAATAAACCTTTCTCCTAATAAATAGCAACATTCAAAAAGGTTCCAGAAATTTGGGGAAAGTTTGGACAACTAGGGCAGGATTTTTCGTGTCTAGCCTAATTTTGTATTATTTGTGTTTAGGATAATGGAATACCACTCAACTGTGACAAGCTAAGGCACTGGTAGCTGATGCTAAACAGAAGAAAAAGTCTTTAAAAAACAAACAAAAAACAAACAAACAAACAAAAACAACAACTACAAGGTGACAGCCCATACATCTGAGAAATCATAAGGGAAATTCGCAGAATTTTCGGATTAGAAGGTCCAAAACTAGCCTCTGGCTCCCAATGGAAGAAGTAACTCCAAACTAGAGTTTATCAGTGACCGAAGAGGAGCAACTTTAGGATCAAGGCTCCAACCTCGTCAAGGAAACATCCCACCTGCAGGAGTCCACCGCCCCCGCCCTACCTGCCTGCTGCTCAAGCTCAATTAGGCAGAAGTCCTGAGGGCAGCCCAGACGTGGGAACAGCCGCTGCACACAAGAAAAAGCAGGAGTGCCAGGAGTAAGTTGAGGCAGGGGCCGGCCCCGGGGAGTGGGTGCTAGGGTGTCCGGAGGTGGAAAAGGGGGCCTCGCTCTCACCCTTGTCGCACGCCAGCAAGAAAAGCTTCTCATTCAAGGTGTTCTCCTCTTTCACCTCTCGCACATCCTTCAGCGCCATCACTTCGTTGGGCGATGAGGAGGATGGGGAGGAAGGCAAGGAGGAGGAGGAGACGCCCGAGAGGTCCGTGCTCGGGTACAGGGCCGCCATCATCGCGGCCCACGACGGGGGCAGGCCAGGAGACGGAGGCGGGGCCCCCATGGGCGCCGACCCCGACCCCGACCCAGAGCTGGAAAAGGGGTGAGTCGTTCCCACGGCCACATCTGCGTGCGGCCCGTTTGCCCCTAAGGGCGTCGCCTCGCCCCGGAACCAGCACTCGCCCTCCACGGACAGCCCCAGGTTGGTGGCCGCGCTGGCGCGGCCCCGGGGCCAGCGCCCTCTGCCCAGCCGCCGGCGCCCCGGTCGAGCTGGTCCGCGCCCGTCCGGGGACGATAGAGTGGAGCGCGCCAGGGCGGCAGCCGAGCGCGGGGCCGTGCCAGGAGCCACAGGGGCCGCACAGGGGGCGGCCCGGCCTGGGAGGGAGTGAGGGGGCCGCCGGCCGGGAGCTCGGCGGTGCGCTTCGCAGCACGTCTGGTTCCGGGGCTGTGGGAACCGCTGGCCCAGCAGCACCCGCAGGAGGCAGAGGTTCGCGGCTTTCTCCTCACGTCATCCTCAGCCCCGCGGAGGCGACAACGGGGCGGGACTTGCGGCGAAGCCGGGCTCGGGGGCGGGGCCTGTAGGGGCGGGGTAGGGCAGGGGCGGGGCTCCAGGGTTGACGCGCCTCTCTGGTCGGTCGCCTAGCATCTTGGGCGCGTCTGCAGCATCTTTGAGCACCTGAGGGCATGGGAACTGCTTGGTTGCAGATTTGAGGTAATTTTATCCGCTGCCTGTATGTGCTGCAGCAGCAGCATGGAGGTTCTGAAGGATTAATGTTTACTTGAAATCCTGTACGGAATTGTCCTAAAACCTGGCCAAGCAACCTGATTTGGGGATTTGTGTTTAGCCGTTTTAAAAACATTCTTTGTGATTTAACATGGTCTAGCATTCCTGATATTTCTAAAATCACTATGTATGTATTCACATGCAAGCCAAAGGCGACCTAAAACCGTTGCATAAGCACAGTTTAGGATTTGCTCCCCATACAAGTCCTTTTAGTGGATTTGTTACATTTATCACATCTAATTTTAAGAGATTTGTTAGACAATAGTTGTCTGACACTCAGCAAATGTGACTTGAAAACTACATCTTTTCAATAATTTTCTATTGCTTCCTGCAGTCAACGCTAGGGGGAAAATCTGAACTCTTAAGTTTAAGATTTAGGTTTTTAAAGCAATGGATAAATGTACTTAAATTTGAGGGCACTACTTCCTCTTCCATTGAGGCTGCTTTGTCCCATCACTTCCTCTCTCAACATTTAATTTCCTAATTTTTAAAATCAATGGTTTTTTTAGATGCTATCTAAAAGCCTCCGATGCCAAAGTCATCTTTTCAAACACTTGGTGCGTTTAACATAAATGATAATCTCAAGTTGTTCCAGTTTTTGTTCCCAATCTCCCCATTGTCCTGTAATGTTTAATACAGTTCCGAGCTTATGTATTTGGTGGAATTTCCAGTGGCTCAAGGTGAAGCCAGTGGAAGAGAGGAATGCTCTTATTCTGTCCATACATTTCCTTTGTTGCTCAGCAAAATGTTTAGCCAGTAGCAGAACTCTGACCCTGACCCATCCAAAATTTCAGTGTTTGACGTTAAGAACTCAAATGACTCACAGCCACACACAGACTCTTTATCCAAAGAACTGGATTAATTTCTAAGATTGGAGGGAATTCCAACCTCCTTTGGTAACAATCTTGGGAGGCCTTCCAACGCATTAGAGAGTCTATTTCAGGCAAGCTGGTGTTACAATACAGGTTTTTGGATTGTCTCAGATACAGACAATTAAACTGCTCCACGGACATAAATCGGGACATTCTAACAATACCTACATATTTGGCATATGTGTTATGAAGATCAATGCTGGAGTGATGTTGAACAATGGTATGCAAAAACTCAAAAGTAGCATATTACTCTAAGCAACTTCTTCAAGCCACAGGTAAACAAAACACAAAAAAACAAAAGAGAAATCACAACTCCAGCCAGAAAGGGGAAATTCAGATTTAGATCTAGTCCTACAAACAGGATCCTATTTATATTTTTTGTGTGTGTTCTCCACCCCTTTACTACTTGAGAAGCACATCTGTCTCTTTTTCATAGTGCCCACTCAACTATTTGCATTTAGTTTCCCTGCTGAACACAGTTCAAAAATTGTTTGCCCCCCCCAGAGAGCCTTTACCTCACTACTCAGATAACCCCCCCCACCTACCCCCACCCCCGCTCTCAAGTTGCTCTGCAGCAAATCTCCTGCCTTTCATTGCTTTCTCACTATTTCTTCCTTGCTTTATTTCTTGCTATTGCTTTATTGGCTGACTGTCTTGACTAGGATGTAGCTCAAAAGACTGTTGCTATTTTTCTTAGCTGAGGCTCAGGAATCTAGATGTGGTCCTTGGACACTGGAGACGATAAATTTGTGCTAATTATTCTTATAATACGTTTGTAACAATCACATAGTTAGTCTTTAATAAAATTCTTCATGAGGGCTGGTGAGATGGCTCGGTGGATAAAAGTGCTGGTTGTGCAAACCTGAAGCCCTGAGTTCAATTCCCATAAAGATGTAAGGAGAAAACTGACCCAACAAATTTGTCCTCTGATATCAAATGTATGCATGCATGTCCATACACATGTATCATACTCACACACAATAATAAAAACATTAAAATTTTAGAATTATTTTTTTCTTATATGAAAGAAAAAAACCACTAAAGAAATACAGCTTTTGTATTACTTCATTTAGGAGTAACAGTCTTTTGTGGGGGAATAAGCTCATAACAGATCAATATCGAAGGTTCTATATTTTTCTTTAAACGAAATAAACACGCATTCTACATACACAGCATTTTTATTAAATATACTTCGTGAGAAAAAGAACACCTTAAAGTGCTAAATTCCATGTAAATCAGATTATTTTAGTAAATATGACAGTGAAAAAAATCAGAGAGGCATGATTTAAATAATCTCAGGAAAAGAGCAGAAGCATACTTATATCTTCATATAAGAAAACAATCATCAAAATATAAAAGGCAAAGAAGTCTCATGTAGAAGAATGTATTTCAGAATCCCACCTGTCAGTACTTCATTTTAAAAAGTCTGCCCTAAGCACCCTGACTCCTGATGTATGTTCTGGTCAGTGGACGACTCATTCACACACAGAAGTGACAGCACTTTCCTTGCATCGCAGTATTGCTCACTGGCACTAAAGTGGAAGGCAGGGGATGTGGGGGGGCTCATTTCTGGCTTCAGCTATGGGCAACAGAATTTCTCTACTGCTAAAACTGCTGGGGAAAAGAGGTTGCAAGCTTTAACTCTTCCCAAGGAACACAAACCTTAAACACTTCCAGTTTATCCAGGGCTGTGAGAACCATGAAAACCTACGCCAGATGTTAGCTTTTGTATACACGGCTTCCTACAGAAGCCATTCAGTCGGGCATGCTCCAATTACCTAGGTTTCATTACAGCCTGAAACTATCAAGTGTACTGTGACACTAGCAGGATAAGGACCAGTGTCGGTTGGGACGTTCTATCCAATGTTTGGCTGAAAGTACCTGAAAGGAATTAGGTGAAAAATAATGATATTCACATTCATAATTAATATTTGCAAAACATATCTTCACATATCAGATATCCACAACTGAAAAGTGTCACACACACTGTGGGGGCAAAATAAATACTTAATGGCTGGCTGATTACTTAATACATACCATTTCAGAAAATGTGGGTAATTCAGATGATCTAGAGAAATTACATATATGTAACATCTTACCAACATACAGTATTATGCTGGATGTTTGAGATAAAGCTTCATTATCAAACTAGGACATGTAAAGTAACAATGAAGTTACAATCAAACTTTAAGTAAAAAGTTCCTACGGCTTAGGCGAGAGAGTGACCCTTGGAGGTTATTAAGGAAGTAGTTCTCATATTAAAAAAGTTTAATGTTGATGAATTATACTTATCCCTTTAAATTTTTATATGATATAGAATTTAACAGAAAATTTTAGATCACTTTACATAGTTAAGGGGAGAAAACCAAAAGGATTAAACTATGACTTTAGGTACATTTTTTATCAAAATTAAACACATCAAAAAAATCCAAACACATTTAATAGAAGGACCTGACAAAACTTTATACAGGTCTTGAGCCATGAAAAAAGAATAATCAGTCTTATTTTGGTAAGACTTTTAGGAAATAAAATAATTTAATTATGAAATAGCAGCTTGGTAAGACATTCCTGTATTGGTATTGATTGTTAAGGTAATTGTGTTATCCAAAAAAAGACTGACAAATTCTAACTGTTATGGACAAGCTATTATTCATTACTGGATGCAGAACTATTTTGAGCATACAGATATTCTGATTTTATACCCACTACATTTCAAAATTCTGTAAACTGAGACATTCGGTGCGTATAATGTGGCAGATCGCAGTAAGCGCTTCATTATTTCAGTCTGTTCAGTCCTTTTCCCATTAAGCAGGCAAACACAGTCATCACCATCTTCGGCTTCACTTCAACGAGGTCATCAGGCAGCGCATATATCCGGGCCCCGATCTTCCGAGCAACTGAAATGGCGTATCTTGGAAAGAAATGACAGACTTCTTGAGATTCGTTATCTATCTTTTGTTCCTTTAACAGAAGAATCTTTTTATAAGATTAACTTAACAAAAAAGGCTAAGGATGATTTTTTAAAAACCATATTCCCCACAGAAATTGTACCTTAAAGGGTAAGAACTTCCCTGTAAGGATTTCAGAAGGTGAACAGATCACTATGGTCTGAGAGACCAGAAAGGCTTACTTAGCATTGTTTAATTTGTCCTCATCAGTCAAGTGTTCTCTCTTGATCATTTCTTGACGGACTGCGTTTGGTGCAATGGCATCTATTAGATCTAAGACAGGCAAACTTGTACTAATAGATTTATCCTAGGAAATAAAGATAGACATGCATGAACATCCTACCTTTAATTTTCACAAATGTCAGCTTCTTCTGGTCATAGTCACACAACTGAAGCCAACCTATAGATTATCTTTGTACTTACTTTGCTTTTCTGCAACCAACACATATAATAAACCATTTAAAATTTAATTTTCCTTTAGTCTTCATGTAAATTATAGTGTATAGAGAGTTGCCCCACACCTGAATAAGATTTACGGTCATAATAATTCCTACTTTTGCCAACTGTTACATCCATTCTGTGAAAAATAACTTTTATGATGGAGTTGGTGCATTTTAAATTAATAATTTCATACTGTATAAACCATGAATTCCCATGGCTTAGTATTTTCAGAAAGGAAAGTAAAATAGTGAAAGGAAGCTGGCATTGACAAAGATGGTATCCTTGTTGATTTAAATACCTGGCTGTTTTTAATCCTACATTCTAGAAAACAAATGAGCTATACCTTCTTTTAACAATGAAGTCCGCAAGTCCACAAAGATCAAATGGCCACACAGCCAATAAATACGATGTATCTGAGCTGTGCCGATCTATTCAAGTCCACAAAGATCAAATGGCCACACAGCCAATAAATACGATGTATCTGAGCTGTGCCGATCTATTCAAGTCCACAAAGATCAAATGGCCACACAGCCAATAAA
>JADRCH010000056.1:108570-126281 GCA_019843965.1 Rhynchomys soricoides | reverse complement strand
TGGCCACACAGCCAATAAATACGATGCATCTGAGCTGTGGCGATCTAGCACTAACATCAAGACATTCCATTTTGCAGTTATCTCAAGAGTAAATTAAAAATGGACAGCTACTCTAGGGGATAGAGTATTGTAGTTAAAATTTAAAAATCTGGATCTAAACCGATTTTGCAACTTGCCTGCTCATGGAAAATGGTTTGTTGTTCTCGGGTTGAAAAAAAAAAAGTCTCTATTGCTTGCCTAGCCAACACCAGCTTACTCCTTATCTCTCTGGATTCTAACCGAACCCAAATTCTTGCTGTCTGTACCTTCCATGTGGACATGAACTTGAAGGAAAGCTCTTGCCATCCAGTGCTCTGGGAATGAAACTGAACTGATGTAGGTCATGCATTCTAAACAAACTTTATGTATAAAGTATACAATACATAAGCAGGTATATGATATATATCTGCATTAAAAATTCACAGGAAAGGGCTGCAGAGACAGCTCAGCAGTAAAGAGCACTGGCTGCTCTTCCAGAGGACCTGAGTTCAATTCCCAGCATCCATGTGGTGGCTTACAACTATCTGTAATCCCAGTTCCAGGAGATTTGAAGCCCACTTCTGACCTCCACAGGCACTAGACATGTACATGGTACACAGACTTATATGCAGTCAAAATACTATAATAATAAACAATTGACAGAGAAGGGGTAATTAAGAAAAAAAAGTATTGGTGTTGGTGGCGTACCTCTTTAGTCCCAGCAATCAGGAAGCAGAGGCAGGCGAATCTGAGTTTGAGAGCAACCTGGTCTATAGAGGAAGTTCCAGGACAGCCAGAACTATATGGAAAATCCCATCTAGAAGCCCTTGTCCAGAGCAGTAATAAAGTGGACAGCTCCTAGACAGCTTGTTCTATTTGGTTCACCACAATAACTTTATCTGAGCAAAAGTTAACTCAGCTTTCAGAAATCAACAACTTTTTCTGAATGTGAATAAAGCACTCTTCCATAACCAGCAACACAATTGAGAAGAGAAACTGCTTTGGGGTAAAACTGAATAGCACCACAGTGGTGGGTGTGGAGGGAGAAGAAAGTACTGGCTCAAATGGTCCTGAAGCCTAAGGGACCTCTGCATTTCCACTACTGTAGTTAGGACCTTCCTCTTTAATTCAAACCAATTTACATTCCTACCCCCAAAGCCAGAAACAATTTTACCTAAACTCTGGGATGGGGATGCCACAGGATTCTTGATTTTTACTAGAATATAGTGAAACTACAAATATAGTTTCTGGCCAAATACAGCTTCATAATAAATGACTGAAAATGATTTGAAGAATGTTTTGTGACATCTGAAGGGCCGTAAACTTAGTTTATTTATTCTAGAAGAAAACAGGTTTTGGGATACAAATGGAAGACAAAAAAAAAAAAAAAATTAGGCCTCTCACCTCTAAATAATGCTGGCACTTGGCATTTAGTGTCTTTCCTGATTCTGAAAGGCAATCCAGGCCTGTTTTCTCAGTGTATATTCTGCAGACCACCTATATGCAAATCAGCTGGAGTACTGGCTCGCAGTGAAGATTAGAGCCCGGTTAATGGCGTGATGGTACAGCTTGCCTGACATGCCCCGGGCTTCATCCTCAGCACTGCAAAGAAACTAAGTACAGAGCTGGTCTCCCTCAGAGATAATGAGTCTGGTAATCTACAGATGAAGCTGGACTCTAGGATGTGACCCTTTCTAAGAAGAAACATAATGGTTATGTCACTTTAGGGTAATATTAAATTTTCCCTGGCTCACTTTTCAGACATTTCTAAGATTCAAATACAGGCAAATGAGCTACCTGTACTTAATTTTGATTGTTTACATACTTGTGGCATTTTCAGTAATTTTTGATGTCGGTTTAGGAAACAATGATTTTTTTCCTACTACTTTTCATGTTTTACCATGGGAAAAGTTTTTACTGAATCAAATGAAAAGTTTAAGTTTCTAAAGATTCTACCAGATCCTTAACTAACAGACCAATCTTCTGACTCCTCTGACCTGTGCATTATCATTTAAGACATTATTTCATTGCAAAGGGTAGAGGCTAATGTGGCAATCCTTAGTTCCATATCTAAGTACATTTATAGCACTGTCCTTTAAGCATAAAAAATCATATAACCAAAAATAGTCTCTATAATCTTGATTTCCAAGATAATAAACTTTTTCCTTTGATTTGATACTGTATTTTACTGTTGTTGTTGTTGTTGTTGTTGTTGTTTTTAAAAAAGAAAGTGGAAAAAACAAGGGTGTGACCAAAGGAGATTTCTAAAAGACTTAACAGGAATCCCTCCACATATAATGACCTTTATGTACAGGCAAGGCCATGAGTGTAGGGAGCCTTTATTGTGTACCAGACATGCTAACATTGTTTTTTTGTTTGTTAGCTTATTTAGTTTTACAATGATCCTGTAAGACAGACATTATCATCATCTCAGATTTGGGAAACTTAAACACAGAGAAATTAGCAGTAAAACTTGCCCAAGAACACACAGGGACTAAATGAAAAACCAGATATTCGGTTTGTTTCATTCACCAATAGATGTTGGCCAGGTGCTAGTGTAAACAACCATGGTCTCTGAAAAGCAGATGTCTTCATGTGCTGCCATTCCCCACGCCCTTGGCTGATTTACAAAGGACTGTGGACACCTCAGACTACAATGCTTCTTTTCTTATTTGTGTACTTTCCTGAACAGAAAGCTCTTTGAAAACACTGGTAGCCACGGTAACAAGGTACCTGACACAGGGAGCTTTGATATTTACGGACTGAATGAATAATATGTCAGTCACACAGGTAGCAGGTGAAACCCAGGGCCACACAACTACAGTTTGGTTTTGAATCTGTAAGTAGACAGACCTTGATAAGAAAGTCAGTTCTTCCCTTTGAAAGGTGCATGGCAATGGACAAGTTATTAACGTCTCTAATGCTCAGCTTTTGCTCCTAGAGCTGTGAAGAGTGCTCAGTGTACTGACAAATAGTCACTCACTGAAGGACTACTCTATTTTTTTTTAAGTATAGAATAGAGTTTATTCAGGGCATGGGGAGGGGAGTTGAGAGAAAGGCAGAGAGGGTGGGGGAGAGAGAGTAGAGGAGTAGAGACCGGCCATGAGCACATGGGGAGAGGGGAGAAGGGCTAAGGGAAGAGAGGGGGAGCAAGAGGGCAAGAGACCAAGAGCCTCTGTCTTCTTGGTGAGGGAAAAATTCTTTACAAATAAAAGGGTTAAATATGTTTTCTCTAAAGTGCCTAACTACGTCATCTGTCTTGAATGTGGTTAATATTTTCTTACCACTTGACAACTTTCAGCAACATGACTCCTGTGACAGGGAAAAGCCATTTGCTGCCATGTTCCTAATCTCCCGCCTTTGGTTATCAAGCATCTTCTAAGTTTCTGTCTGATCTCTGTTACAAGTGAAGCTACACTCTCAAGACATGTATTCTCTGTGAACCTTCTCCATCACAGGGTTTATTTAATATATGCCCACTTTTAACTACATCTTTCATTCAATGGATCACAAAATCTGAACTCTCAGTTTTACCATGTTGTCTGGTTTTTTTTTTTCCAAATTATCCAAGCCCCAGTTATCCAGAACTGGCTGCTCTTTCCCCAACTTCTCCAAAGCAAGAAGCCAAGTCTCATCTCACACTAGTTCTGCTGGGAGCCCTACACTCTTCAGTCACGCCAGGCCTCCAGCCCGTCCTATCTGCATACTTGAACTTTTCTTTCTCAAACAATCACCTTTCTTCACATTACTCCTTTGACTCGATATCCCTTATTTAGGCCAAATTTCTCACCCATCTTGACCCAATCTGTTTTGTACAATACGATGTAGAAACCATCCTTCTCAACCTTGCCTTTATTCAAGATGGAGGCTTCTAGCTTGCTGGCTCCCTTTTTTGTCCACCAGTTCAAATCCCTCATCCATCTGATGTTCAAATTAACTTTCTCTCCCCCCTCCCCCTCCCCCTCTTTCCTCTTCCCCCCTTCTTGGTTTTTAAGTGTTATTTATTACACTGAGTTTCTAAGGCCACTTCATGAAGGTGTATAATGTACTTCAAGCCCATCTTCCACCATCAAATCTGCTCTCGCTGCCCGCTCCTCACTGACCACCGAGTTGGGAAGATCAGCCAGACTGTACACTTGACAAAATCATTTGTACTGCTTTATTTTATAATTTACTCCATAGTAGTATTACATTCATTTTATAAGTTTTTGTCTTTAATGTAAATGTTAAACACTGAAGGCTAAATAAATTTCTTACACTTTATGGCTTTTTCTTTTAGCTAGATCTAAGCCAATTAATAGTAATCCTTCAATATATTACTGTGTCCCTAAATGTTTCTTCACTGTATTTGATCACTTTATTTAATTATTTACTTATTTATATGTTTATTTGCTTGCTGTTACCAGGAATCAAACCTAGGTCCTCCTACTTGCTGGGTAAGCATTCTACCATCCTTATTTTTAAATAAGTATTAGTAAATATGTAAGTATGTATAACATTCCCATAATATTTTCAAAGATGATCAATTATAAAATGTTATAATATACCACATTCCCTATTTTACATTTTAAAAATATACTTCATATCTAAAACGTGGAGACAAATCACAGACTGAAAGTTGGTTTTTAAAAAATCAACAAACAATCGTGTCACTAGTGTCTTCCAAGCTATCAAAGAAGAAAAAAGGATGTACTTGAATGAGGACCCAGGGAGTATCTCACCCAAGATCTCGTCTGTTAAACCATGTAGAGCTTTCGTTTTTATAAAGTGACTGAATTCCTCAATATATGGCATTTCTGCTACTCTCAAACACTGTTAAATACATAGAGCAAAGGCAGAGAAAACAATAAAGATGGGTAAGTATCTTTCAATATATAGCTTAGGGCTTCATCTACTGGCACTTTAAAAGATATTTTTAAAATAGAAATTGCTGGGCTTTTTAAAAACATACAATAAAAATCACAAACACAAGGGTCACTGAATGAACATGTTCAAGCAGACATGCTTATTTGTAGCTAATACCAACTTGCATGCAACAGCAAAACACAATGAAGATGCATGAATTAGTGGGTGTGTATGTGCAGGTTGCATTCCCGTGCTTTATGAGTCATCCTCAAATGCTCAGAAGAAAGTGTTAGGTGCACCATGAAGCTGGATGGAAAGAACTGGTTTCCTACCCGTTTTCTCAATCCCCACTTGCATCGGTTTAGCCGACTCTGTATGCCTTGAACATGATGCCAATACAACTCAGAGACTGCAGCTAGGGAGCACAAAACATTGCAGGTCCTATATAAACAACCAACGCTTTAGAGATTCTTTTTTTACATTTGACAACTGGATTTTGGGTTCAATTCTATTTCCAACATCAGATTACCACATTAAATGCACTAACCTGAATTTGTGTTCAACAGATAACCAATCAAAACTGCGAGAATTCCAATTACCGCTAGGTTAAACATGCCTAAATTCCTGGGCCATATGTTTCTGGGGTCTAATATTAATATAATTCTGAACCTCACTAAGGTAATTCTCATTTAAAAATCCCTTCTATTAAACTCAGAAATTTTTTTTTTTTTTTAATTTCTTGATTACCTTGAAGCTGGAGATAGAAGTACTTTTGTTTGCACTTTTAAGGGTTTGATTGACCCATTTAATAATGATATCATCACTGACTTTTTCACCTTCTCCAAGGTCTGATAACACTTTCAGCGTGTATCTGCAACAGAAATGATGAACTTGAGACAAGGGGATGATGGAATTTGTTCTCACACATATCATACATCAACACTTAAGGAACAGCCAAGCGGTCCTTCCACCTGAAACCCCAGCGCCCATGGGACTGAAGCTGGAGGAGGGCAAGTTCCCATCTCCAGAAGTTAATATCTCTAACTTTAGCCTGGCATTTGTACTTAGTTACATTCAAAGGTTATAAAGCTCACTAATCAAAACTAAACACTACTGGATAGTATTTTAAAAATTTAAAACAAATCCTTATAAAGCCATTTAAGAGGTTTTGATATTAAGTGATTATATTGCTAGAGATTGGCCTACTATAATTTTGAAAATATATAACCAATAGCAATTCTTCTACAGGATTAATTTATTTCACATTGTATGCTTCTTATGTTCATGAGACTCCAAAAAATAGCTACGTTTGGTTCAGATGATTTGTTGACGGAATCTGTGTTACTTTAAAGACACGAGCCTTTACCTTCTCATCAACTGCCATACCAGTGCCAGGGTAAGTGTTGAATTCCCTTCATTTAAGTCTTGCCCAGCGATGCCAACCAAAGAGAATTTGGCCTCATTCTTCCCAAGCTCAACTGCATAGTTACAGTTTTCAATCTGAAAGCATGCAAAGCTGACTGTTAGTATAAAAACAGATCTTAAAAATCATTCCCAGACTATGCCAACTAGTCCAACCTCCTGTAACAGCAATGACATCATATGTGACCAAATTTTATTTCATAGTAACCAAGTGAACCAATTACACCCATTTCACAGGGACAGGACTGACCTAGATTACGAAAATGGCTGAACCCTGAAGTCTTGACTGCAGCTTACACAGTTTATTAATGAAAAGTCTATGGCTAAAAACTTTTACTTTGTGCATCCTTTGACATTGGGGTCCTTGTCCACTTAATCAGCAAAGGCTCTGTCTGGGATGTGGCTGCTGTGTAGCAATTTCTGCCCGGGAGGGAAGTTTCTTAAGACCCCAAGCATATACAATCAATAAAGACTGCTGAGAGATGCTCTTGGAGTAACTGGGCTACTTGGAGGAGACCAGCTGAGCTGCCTGAAAAGAGACTCTCTCTAAACCTGCTAAGTGCCCTGCAGGCTGGGTAGTGAGCTCTAGGTTTCAGGTTTCATGAGCTGTCACAGATGCTTGGGTGGCCCTTGGTGATGCAGCTGTAGTTGAGTCCTTTCTGCTCCTGTAAGGAACCCCTCATCCACACCTGTATAAAGAGCCCTTACCCTACTCCTGTAAATGACCCCAATAAAACTCATTGGTTCACCAATCTGGACTTTGGTGGTTGTCCTCCTTGGGTCTGTCATCAGTTCTCTATCTGGAGTAAGAAGATGCTTGCTGGTTCAAGTTGCCCCGGGAATGAATAGTGTCATACAGTGGTAGCTCAGTGATAGGGCGCTTTCTTAGTATCGGAAAAGCCTTGGGTTCAATCCCAAGCATCACAAAGCAAAACTAAATACCCTTAACTGAACCACACTTCAGCTTTGTTCTCAGCACAGTGGCATCTACTACAGTAAAAATCGGATTTGTAAACACTGTGGTGGCTTGAATAATATCACCCATAAGCTCATATATGAGCATGCTTAGCACCTAGTTGATAACTGTTTGGAAGGATTAGGAGGTGTGGCCTTGTTTGAGGAGGTGCATCACTGGAGGTGGCTGCTGAAGCTCTCAAAAGCCCACAGAAGCCCAGTGCCTCCCTTTCTCCCTGCTGTCTGTGGATCAGGATCTAAAGCTCTCAGCTACTGCTCCAGCACCATGCCTGTCTGCTTCCCTCCATGATGATGAGTGACTGCCCCCTGAAGCTGTAAGCATGCTAATTAGATGCTTTCTTCTATGAAAGAAGTTCTTCTTGAACTTTCTTTCAAGAGTTGCCTTGGTCACCACAGTGTCCCTTTCACAGTAACAGAACATAGCTAGGACAAACACCAAGTAAATCATTCTAGTCTCAGGACTCCATTAAGCCCTTTCTAAAATGTTTTGGTCCAGTCTCTACAGAGCCATCATCTAGTGATGTATGTACAGAGGTATGCTTTCCATGTTTCACTTTACAGTTTCTCTCTTTGTGATTACAGCTGTCTATGTGTGTGTGCACATGTGTACGGATGGGGCAAATGCACGCTACAGCACACATGTGGAAGTCAGAGAATAACGTCAGGCATTAGTCCTTACCTTTCAGCTTATTTGTCTGCACACCTAAAGCTTTAGGTGATTCCCTGCCCCACTTCTCTACTGGAGTACTGGGATTATAGACACTGGTACTAAATGTCTGGTTTGTATTTGATTCCCTGGGATTTGAAGTCAGGCCCTCAGGCTTGTAGAAAGGACTTTTACCCACTAAACCATCGCCACAGACCTGCCTGAGGTATTTCTGCTCTGGTGAGACTGTAAGCTCTAAAATCTTTTTTATCTTCCTCTTTCTATTTTAGTACTTGGGTGTTTTGCCACGTGCATGCAATGTCTGAAGAGACCAGAGAGCACATCAGATCTTCTGAAACTAGAATTACACATGGTTGTGAGCCAGCATGTGGGTGCTAGGAATGAAACCCAGGTCCTCTGGAAGAGTAGCCAGTGCTCTCAACTGCTGGGCCATCGTTCCAGCCCCAGCTCCTAAAATCTTATTATATCAATAGGACAAAGGTGTTTATTAGATACACTTTTGAATGAACACTAAGAAAAATAGTATAATTGCTTTTCTTTCAAAAGTTAGTCAAGGATCCATTCAAAATAGTTGAGCCAGAGATGCACTCACACACACACACACACACACAAGTCAAAATTAATATAATAACTTTTTTTACTAAAAAGCTAAAACAATTCTACTACTCATAGTTATCCCTGTTTAGCATATTTAGTAGAGATAAGCATTATGGGATGTATATAATTATAAGTTAAATAAATTTCTAGTTTATGAAAGTAACATGTAACACATGTAACAGTCTAAACAGGAAGAGGGACAGTGAGGATGAACAGGAAGCCTTTCCAATTAACTCCACTCATGGCTTTTGTGTGAAACATGTCTCAGTAAAGGCAAACTTTTTAAGAGAGACAATGGTAAGAAAGGAGATGGGGTTGCTGTGTAGAGTCCAAGATGGTGCCAATACAACCAGTGACAAATGGGAAACCACAAATTAGAGCTAGTGTACAGGACAGGGTGGAGGTGCCTGGGGTAACATCTGGTTTTAAGTTGGATACACAGCATCACACCCGGCTTTTTATACAGGTCACAGGGACTGAACTCAGGTCCTCATGTTACCACAGCAAGCACTGTCCCGACTTAGCCATCTTCCCAGCCCGTCTTTCTAGGTTTTCATGAGTCAATAAGCTGAAATTATACGGCCGAAGGATTGTATGAAATAGTCTTGTTATATATTACCAAAGCGATTCTTGAAGTGTCATAAACATGAGTGCTTTTTCTGTTTCATTCCTCAGCCACACACCTTCCCACCACTATCCATTTCCTTCCCTTTGTCCAACCCCCTGCCATTAGCACAAGCTAACAGGTGGCCTTTGTATCTTAAAACCCCAAATTATTCATTTCCCTCACAGTTGCTGGTATACATATCACCATCATTTATGCAGGGTTTCCTAAGCATCAACTCATGGCTTGTGCTTTTCTCTGTCATGCACTGAGCCGTGCAGGTAGTAGGAAATCAAAATGTATCTGCTGCTTAAATGAATGAGCACGCTGTTAAGACTTAGCAAGTTGTGGCAATTATAGCAGAAGAGGGCACTCAGGGTACATCTCAAAGAACATAAGTACCACAACCTGTTAAAGATGAAAACAGTGTAATGAAGTGTCTGCCTGCAAGGACTGCCTTCGTCTTTCTAAACACTTACTAACCGAGCTTATAAAGAACCCGTTAAGTTTAGCCCTTTTTGAGTTGAAATAAATCTACAGGCACAAAGCACACACTGACATTTAAGAAACTAAACCCTTGGGTTTCTATCAGAGTGATATGGCCACAGTCACTCTGCTCACCTTCTTCATGTTCCCTCCCAGAGCAGGGTAGGGAGGCTTGTTGACATGGCTCCAGTTAACTGGTACGCGGATCATCTCATAGAGCTGAAAGATCACCAAAGCGTCTGCAAGGTCACTGAAACAGGAAGGAAATGCATATCAGGAAGGGGAAAGAGTCAGTGCTATTATTGTTAAACATACTACAGGTGGATACGTATCTTTAAACACACAATAGTCATTTGTAGCTAATAAATGACAAGACATTTCATTGGACCTCAAACTTTCAACCTAAGAATCTGCCCAAACTTTTTCATGTTTCTGAGGCATTTGTACCTATACGCACACTCATGCACATGCGCAATATGAAGATTTGTGTTGCCACTGTTTTTATAAACTTGAAAACAACTTAGATGTCTAGTATTATAAGAATATACTAGTGAGTCAACTAACCTTACTATAAACACCTGAGCCGTCATCAGATATATTAAATTTGGTCTGAAAAGACTGATATAAAATGTTCTACAAGATACATTAAGTGTTTAAAAGTAAGTGGTAGATATAGTTTGATTTTGTATAATAAAAAATTAGCCATATATATTTATATATTTATATTTTTATATTTATATATATTATATATAAATTTCTAAAAAATATATACATATAATTGAACTGCTAAAAGTGATTACTTGTGAGCAGAAAAAGGGAATATGAGAGGGAACAGGGGGAATTTTTACTTTATTCCATATATTTTATTGTTTGAAACTTGTATAACAGAATGAGTTCATGTGTTATGAATAAGATTTTTTAAAACTTTAAAAACAGTCATAGGAAAATCACAACTACTCAGTGGGCAGCTGTTCCTGTGCAATAGTAAAAGTTCAGAGGAGGGGGCTTGCAAGTAAGAGGTCTAAATGTAGAAATACTAAAGAATACTGTTGCTTTGGAATCAGAAAAATTAGTTCTCCGAGAAGCTTGCAGCCTATCTGTGGAGTCAGCTCTTCATGTGAAGGAAACACAGCAGCATTGATGAGTTCTAAGTAGCAGTTCTGCGAAGGACTGAACGTGTGGCTTCTCCCCCAGTAGCTTACCTACTGGCTACCTCAGTTTCTGCTCCTTCTCTGAGCATGCACCATGTAGTAGTGAATGGCTGAAGCTCAGCTCTGTGCTGAGCAATGGAGACCTCTAATGTATTAAGACTCTACACACAATGTCATTACGGTTTGACTGCAAAAGCACATGAGCAAGAGCTGGGCAGTGGTGGCGCACGCCTTTAATCCCAGCACTCTGGAGGCAGAGACAGGCAGATTTCAGAGTTCGAGGCCAGTCTGGTCTACAGAGTGAGTTCCAGGACAGCCAGGGCTACACAGAGAAACCTTGTCTCAAAAAACCAACCAAACAAACAAAAAAAAGCACATGAGCAGTTTGTATGCAAAAAGAAATCACTAACATCTTTTAAGTTCTGGAATCTCGCCTATTTCATGAGTTTTCCTTTTTTCAAGTTTAAATGAATTCACCCTCACCTTTATATACTATGATTTTTTTTTCTTTTTCTTTTTTCTTTTCTTTTCTTTTTCTTTTTTCTTTTCTTTTCTTTTTTCTTTTCTTTTTTCTTTTTTGAGACAGGGTTTCTCTGTGTAGCCCTGGCTGTCCTGGAACTCATTCTATAGACCAGGCTGGCCTTGAACTCAGAAATCCACCTGCCTCTGCCTCCAGAGTGCTGGGATTAAAGGCGCGCGCCACCACTGCCCGGCTATTATTATTATTAATTATTATTATTCTGAACCATGGAAACCTGAGGCCCAAAGAGCTGAGTAATTTCCAGGGATTTCACAATAAATTCCAGAACCAACTGATGACAAAAGAGTTCAAGGACTAATAGCTCTGATAAACTGAATAGTTTACTTAAAGAAAAGGCTATTTAGTTAAGATCAGCATTAGTCTAATTGCTTTGGTACCAACTGAGTACACTGTAGGTGGGGAACTACGTGCTCAGGGGTGAACTAGGAATAAAAGCGAAACCCAAATTCACAGACACATGCTGTTGGCGCTAACTAGATGCTGGTCTACTGCTTTTCTATCTCCTTAAGTTCCCTTTAAGATTATACTACTTTTGAAGATCTTCTGAAAGTGAGCTATCTTTCTCAGGAAAAAAATGCATATGCCTTGAAGCCCTTTACTAATTTTTCAATAAGAATATCAGAATAATAACCAAACATATTTTACCTACACATTTGGTCAATTCTCTTCTTTTAACCATTGAAAATTTTAGTGTTCTTGAAATTTATAAGTTACCTTGAGTCTCAACAAATCTTAATCCTCTTTTAACTTTGCTGTGTGTGTATGCATATTCATTCATGTAAAGTGGGGGTGTGTACATACGCATGCTCACGTGGCCACCCAGAAGACATTAGGTGTTGTGACTCAAGAGTTACCTTGCATGAAAATAGGAGACACATGGGAAACAGGTGTAAATGGAGAGTGTTGCATTCCAGGAAGTGAGCAGACTCAGGAAGGCAACTGCACATTTGTCTCATGTGCGGGACCTAGACTTAAATCTGTCCATGAATACACGTGTAGGACATGGACACAGAAAAGGCGTGATGGAAAAGAGGGAGGGACTGGAAAGAATGGAGTGGACTAGCAAAAGGGGGAGGAGGGTGGAAGGAGTGGGGAGATTTACAATAAAGAACAACAATGTTCTTGAAAAAATAAAATTAAACAATATAACAAAATTAAAATAATTACCCATGGAAATGAATTATTTCTATAAATAAGAAAAGTCATATGTGAAAATTACAGTATAAATAAGGTATAGTAAAAATAAATAAAAACTATTAGTTATGGTGGAAAACGATGTATAGATGAGAATAATTTATTAGATATTACTGTTATTCTAAACCTTAGTGCTGAAATAAGTTCTTATTTTCATGATCAACTACTGTAAAAATTTGGAAATTTACTCTTATAATCAAATACTATTATCATCATACTGTCTTTTTACACAACACTCTAAAAAACAAAACAAAAAACCAAAAAGAAAAGAAAAAACAGATTGGCACTTCCCAGCATTCCAAATGTTGGCTAAATTCTTGTGATTTGAGGAAATATCCTCATGTTGAAACTAGAGTTGAAACTTGAGAAGTCAGGCCAAGATGGCAGGCTAAGACTCAATCCAAGGCTTTACCTGTACAAATGATTGATGTATGGGTTCACACCCAGTGAATTCATCCAGTTCCGAAATGTCCTCTCTTCCTTGCTCTCTCCTAGAGGAGACAGAAGTCTACACTCATGATTCAGGCCAAAATAATTAGGAATTATTCTTAAAGCATTCTGGTAGGGGTAACCTGGTCCTTGACATGTGATTTGTCTGACATGATTTCTTTAAGGGGACATTTTTTTCTCATCCCGACTATCTAGGAAGTCTCTGTTTGTTCTCTCTCCATCTAGGTTCCCTTATTTGAGGTCTGTGAACTACTACTGAGCCATGGGTTTTCTATCCAGGGATGCAACAGATAGTTTAAAGGCAACTTAAGTAGTATAGAGTAGGACTTGGTTTGGCCAAACATAAAGCCAATCTTTAAGCAGGAAAGGTACCAGCACAGTGAATGGACTAGATGACGCTACCTTCCTCAAATGCAGCCTTCTACATTTGAGATTATGGTTAGACAGGAAACTTTACACCCAATAATGAAGCAGAGAGAAGATTTCAGATGATGTAAAAACTATGCAGTGAGGGGTATCAACCTTTTCCAGCTTTCTGAGTTACTTTAGATCACTATTGTTGAAAATTCATGAGGAACACAGACCACCCACAGCATGTCATTTTGATCTGAGATACATTACATCACAGTAAGTTCCTGGACCTCACAGATCACCTCAATGGTTTAGCCTGTCTCTCCAGGTGTACACCATATATTTAAAAACAAAAACAAAAACCCAGCCATGAGTATGGTACACGTAACTCAGGGAGGACATGGGAGCTCTCCCTGCCATATCTGACTTACAGAAATCTACTGAGAGTAAATGGTCCTAAGTGTCTGCATTTTGTCTTAGTCTCTGACAAAGCTGGGGGGCAATAAAATAACTTAGACAGTATCTTATTCCCAAATTCCCCAAGACCTCATCACTTCTACACACAGGCCAGTTTAGAGTTTGATCCGCAAGAGACTTGCAGTGCCATTTGACACAGAAAGCTATAACTACCTGGATTCCAGGACTCATAGTCATCATGAGATGACTATAGAAGTCAATTTCAAACTAAGTGCCATAGAGTATGAACCTGCATGTCCACAAAGGACCGAAGCCCTGTACAATCTAAAGGATTCTGTTATTTCTATCGACTATTCAGGAAGTAAACTGTTCGCCCCTTTTCCATGTAGAACCTCAACACTATTATCTAACACTTACAAAAATCTTTAATTCTAGTTTTATTAACCAAATAATTTCTTGTTTAAATTCTATTCTCTCTGGTTTCAAAAAGCAACTGATCTGTCTTATCTGCTACACTACTTTATAACAAACCGTCTACATGGGAAAACTTTTCTTGAAAGAACCAAGTGAAACTGAGTTGTGCAAACTAAAATCCCTGAACTGTTTCCTACATGACATAAGCACATTATATTCAATGCTCAACACACTTGAGTTGGATCTGCCTTTTGGTTCTTTCCCTAACTTACTGATATGGTATTCAGATACATTTTTATTCAGCAATTACTAAATTGCTAAACAATATAAACTAAATGTTTATATTGTTTCTAGCTAGGAAAATCCAAATTATGTTTTTAAACTATAAAAGATGGGACGTTACAATTTTGATTAAGATATTCAAAGTCCATAGGAACAGGATGCAATGGATAGTTGAAAGACATTAAGCTTACATTTTAGAGTTTGGAAACTATTGTAAGTTTTGGAGTTTTGTATTTTTTTTCCCTTTTCTCAACTAATTATGCTATTTTGATTTTTAACACATGGAAAGTAAAATAGATTTCTCTAAGTGAGCATTTATTTACCTAGTGCCACTTAAGTCATCTTGGTAAATAGATGCTCAAAGCTACAAGCACTATGCATCTGTGCAGGGGCCACGGTAAAGCATTTTGAAAACATATGTATTGCAGACTAAAAATGCTTTCAGATCACAGACAACCAAGGCAACTGTGTAACTAAAAATCTTAATTTCTAATGTTCCTGAAAGCACTATAAAATATTCTTTTTAATTTTCAAGTCAAATTGGCAAAAGTTTCGATACAAGTATATTTTTTAAAATGCGTTATTAAGAAGACAGAAGAAATAACAAACGCCACACTCGTTGAGTGTGCTTTGCTTCTCCCACTCTGACCACTACAAGCACATGCCGCAGAGTAAATACTTGCATTTGTGATCATATCCAACCTCCTCTGTGATTCTTCAGAATAAATATTATCACTTGTTTTACGTATAACAGATGTTACTTGGATATTAAATGGTGGAAACATGATTACAACAAAGTCTTCCTAACTATATGGTGTGTGCATTTTCTATCATCACAACTGAAGTCTCAGGTAGTCTCCTTGTATGCAGCATATGTGTTCGACACAATTTGATATGAAGGAAGACTTGGTTGGGCTTTTAAATTTCAGTAGTTCCCTAGAGGCAAAATTTCTCTGACAGTGAGATGTACTAATATATGAATTTGGGGTGTGATAAGACCAAAATTTCATAAGGATCTGCAAAGACAAATTTACAGAGGAAAATAATCCAATGACAGTCCAAGTCGAATCACTTTTGGTAGCTTCATCAGGACATACATATGTTCTAAAAAAAGAGGGTTGATAGATATTCCCCACAGTATTTCATCAAGTATGGGAAATACTAAAGGAAACATGTAGCAACCGTGCTCACACTAAAAACTCTCAAAAGCATGCTGAAAACCAGCCAAGAAACCCACACATGACAAAGAGGAGAGCGAGCAAGTTGGGAAGGGTATTTAGCAAAGAATTCAGTAACTATAAAAAGCAGATCATTTTTAATATGCCACTCTAAACAATGCCTTCTGCTGTAAGACACAGAGGGATTTGAAATTTTCCAGACTCAGAAAAGAGAGTCTTCCTTTTTGGCTAAATTTTTTTAGTTCTAGTTTTTTACCCTAATTTTTTTCTTTGCTTTAAAAAAAAAATAATCTGTTTTTGTCATTTTCACTCTCAAGTTATGTATTTTTGTAGAGAATACAGTAATTACTTGGCAGGACTCTCAGAAACAGTGTATTAGATTAATTATATAATTATATGTATTTAAATTTCTATCATTGTAATATAGTTACAATTTCTTTCATCTGGAATGTCGTTAGTTGTGAAACTGTAATCACAAAGTGATAGGGCATTGGTACTCTACTTGTGGCAGCCCAAGGAGAAAAGACAATGAAGCCAACACACTGTCTCACAAGGAAGACAGTGGGAATGGGCTGTGGCGAGCACACAATGCAATTTAAAATTCTCCTAGCTTCCCAAAGTGGGGCAACTAAGTCTCAGGGCTGGCTCTCCCTCCCACAGCGATCACGGCCACTGCTTTTACTCTTCATTTCAATATGAATGGTGTTCCTGTAGGTGAGGATACAAGAAAGGGAGGCAGGTGGGAGACAATCTAGGTAGCAGAGGTGAGGAGAAAGAACTAGTTACTGAGAATGTTTTGTCATTAAGACAATTCATATATTGTAAGCTTCAATCATTCTTAGACTATGTAACGAACAGTATGAAACAAAATGTGTTGTGACCCATAAATCCTTTCAAAGACACATGATAAAAAGCTAAGATTCGTCACAGGAGAGAGACAAAGACCTCACATCACACTATGAAGTCTCATTGTCAAAACTAGTTTCTAATATGTTTGCCGCTATATCCCAGCATTCTAGAAGGCAAATTAGGTAGAGTGAACATAATCAAAGCCTTGCTCTACGTGATGAAATTTCATTTGCATTTCTT
Organism: Rhynchomys soricoides; assembly: GCA_019843965.1. Classification (NCBI taxonomy): domain Eukaryota; kingdom Metazoa; phylum Chordata; class Mammalia; order Rodentia; family Muridae; genus Rhynchomys; species Rhynchomys soricoides. The sequence goes on along the minus strand of JADRCH010000056.1, from coordinate 109,600 downwards.
GCTTGCAGTCATTCATTCTGTAGGAATATTAAGACAGCATAACATGAAAATGCAAAGCAGTAACTATCAACCGAGATGGGAAGAATAAATGCCACTAGTAAGAGGAAAACTCAGGACGGATATAGCTATAGGATATAGAAAAGAACTAAATACAGTACCTACATTAGGAGGGGTCAAATCTGCATTTCATGAAGCAAAACAGGAAAGTATTATATTATCAGACAGATAACAACCACCTACACACAAGTAATGAATATGAGCATCTTTCACGCTAAAAACATTAAAAAGAGCAACAATGAAGCCAAACCTGCATTCCCAGAGAAGATGCTAGCAAGGATTACTTTTCTAATAGATAATTCATTCTCTGCATTGGTGGTAGAGTTATATTACAGAACCATTCAGGAGAATCCTTTAAATGTCAGACAGTTTTCCCTTAACTCTAATGGGGAAATGGCAGCTAAGTAAGATTTATTCCAGCATTTTCTTACAACAAAACCGGTAATCCTATTCTGTTCATTTGAACTTATTGTGACTTCACATCTGGACACAGACATAACCACATCTCCCACCACAGTCCCCCACCCAGGACGGTGAAGTAGGACATTACCACGGTAAGAAATGCGCGAGCCAACCAAAGCAGAAAGAACATACCTTCCAGTAAGTTGAGATCAATGTCATTATTATCAGGCTTGTGTAGACATGGGTATGTGTTAAATAGATTCGCTACAAAGGCTAAGTTTAGCTTAGGGTTCCCTGAGACCACATCTGCAGGAGTGACAAACTGTCTGCATCCAAGCTTATCTGCTTCCTGCAGCATAAATCCAGCACGCTTCAGGTCGTTTTTCTCCTAAACCAAAAAATAAAACAAAAATGGTCAATATCAAATTTTTATTGATATAATTTTATAAGTATAATATTTACAAGTAATTTCATTTCTACAAATACATCAAGTAATAGCAGACTCTGAAAGAACCACTAATCAACCTCTCAATTTATTTTTTTTTTTTTTTTTTTTTTTTTTTTTTTTTTT
>JADRCH010000056.1:72201-106883 GCA_019843965.1 Rhynchomys soricoides | reverse complement strand
ACAGTGTCACCACTGGGGGAGTAGGTGGTCACTGCTGGATGGATACAGTGTCACCATTAGGGGTGCGGGTGGTCACTGCTGGATAGATACAGTGTCACCATTGGGGGAGTGGGTGGTCACGGCTGGATGGATACAATGTCACATAAGATCAAGAAAAGGCTATAGTTCTAAAAAGAGACAGTAATGATGGTTGCACAGAACAACGAATAAACAGAATGCTACTGAAGAATGCACTCAAAACTGATAAGTTTTATGTCATGTGTACTCTTTACTACAGTACATAAAACTAGTTTAGAAATTCACTTACGTTAAATCCTGAAAGATCAATGGTTACAGCAGGCCCATCGTCTCGGTCACCTTTAGGAGCAATCTGATTAAGCAGGTGGAAATAGGCTTTTGAGTCCTTCAAAAAGAGAAGAAACAGCACTTTTAAATGTATAAAATAATAAATAATTTTAGGGGGAAAAGGGTTCCCATGTCAAAACAAAAGGGTATATTAGACAACTTAGTACATCATTACCCAGAGGCGCCTGAATACATAACACTGTACTTTGAGGTGTCTAGCACTGCTCTTTTATACCCCAGTTCTTCTATACCCCAGTTCTTCTAGCACTGCTGTTGCCTATACTTGGAAGCCCCTCTGCTTACCTTTCTCATGTGTTTACGTCTCAAAGCATCAGTGACATCTAAGGCTCAAGTCAAACTTTGGAAAGACTTTTCTGGCATCTCTAGAATGAACTGATGCTTCCCTTACATATTATCACACCCTTTCTGGTCTCTATACATAAGCTGTGACTTCATTAGATTAAGTCATCTAACAGAGTCTCTCCAAAGATGGCTACTATAGTTTTTCTCATGCATGAAGCTCTTCCCAGCAGCAAGCAAAGGCTGTTTTTTGCCCCCCCCCTTGCTATTCGCTCTGACCAACAAAATTCTCTGAATGCTCTAGGGCTCTCAAGCTCCAAAGCACAGGGAGCCTCTGGTTTCTTTCTCTTGAAGTCAATCTCTTCTAAATACCTTGACTATCTGGTATTATCAGATGGTGAGGAAGCCCAGGGTAGCCACGTGGAAAGGCCTGGCAGTTGAGCACAGAGATGCATGACCAATGCCTTTGTGTACATCTCAGATTATCCAAATTGACAACTGATGTCAGAAGACAAATGTAAAGAAGAACCATCTAGCCAAGTTGCAGCAACACACAAAATTATGAGAAACACTAAACCAATTCTTTAAGCAGTAAGATTTGCATGGTTTGCCAGATCTAATTGGTAAACTTCTCAAAAGCTGGCCTCTACATCATTGTGTCTGGTAAAGTCAAGAAATTCATAATAAATGTCTGAATGAACTGAACTGAATTTTAAGGGGATTTGGACTAATGAACTTCAATAAACTAGTTTACTATTTTAAAAGATTTTGTGAATTCTAAATAATTCTGTGAATCAGCATCTAATTCCGACAGGAAAAGGTAAGCTGCATCTTTTCATCTCCAAGCATCTTTCTGGATTCAATTTTAAGTATGAACCCTTATTTCTTATATCCTGTAAAAAAAGAAAGAAATTCTGAATATTGAAATCTAAACCCTGGGCTGGTGCGATGCTTGGTAGGGCGTGTACTTGCTGTGTGAGCCTGGTGTCCTGAGTTCCATCTGTAGGGCCTGCATGGTAGCAGGAGAGAACTGGCTCCCGTAGTTTGTTTTCTGGATGCCCCATGCATATTGTAGCATATGCCCACACCACAAATAACAATGAATAGCAATGACAATGATGAAGAAGAGGAGAAGGAAGGGGGAGGGGAAGGGGAAGCAGCAGCAGCAGCAGCAGCAGCAGCAATGTAATTTTTCAAAAACCTAAAACCTTAATGTCCTGGCTGAAGTTGCTGATGGTACGCCACCCTGCATTGGTCAGATGGTAGTTCACCCATCGTAGCAGCAGCTCCTCAGGAGAAAGCTTCATCAGCTCCTCCAGCTCCTCACCTTCTTTTAGCAATGCAATCAAGGCTGAGAGGGAAACACAGAGATGTAAGCTCTGCCTTCATGGGCTTCTTCAGCTGAAACGGAATGTTTTTGATGTTCTCACCTTCGTTCCTGGAAATCTCAATATCAGCAAAAAGACCAACTTTGATGATCTGCCAGAGAAGCCCCAAGACCAAGTGAGGCTTTCCTTCCTTAAGATCCTGAGCACCAATGTTGACCACGGTGCAACCGATGGCTGAGGCAGAGTTCAGGGCTAGGTTCAGATTTTCCTGAATTGCCAAAAGAAATATACGAGTGAGGAGATACTTCTAAAATCGTACCTACAAAGTTTTCTGTAACAACTGATTGAGAAAAATTTCCAGATTTTTAAACATAGCCTTACACAGCTAAACCATTAGTAGTAAAACTCAATCGTTTTACTGTCAGGTACACAGGCCAACGAATTTCAGATTCGTGTCTTCAGTCTCACACCTCCTGCAAGTGTCCACCTCAAGCTCTATGACTGTACAGCCCCCTGATTATGTTTGCTGTTCTAAAAGCACAGTAAGCCCAGCATGTCCAAGACCATTGGCTTTTCCTCCATCCTTCCCCCATCTTCCTCCATCCCTATTAAAACCACTTCTCACCGACTTCCTGTCTGTTGTTAGGGATAAGCTTTAATCCTCTTTTCTTTCTTTTATTGGATATTTTCTTTATTTACATTTCAAATGTTATCCCCTCCCTTTCCAGGTCTCCCCTCCAGAAACCCCCAATCCCATCCACCACCACCCCAAGCCTCCCCCCCATGAGGGTGCTCCCTCACCCACCCACCCACTCCTGCCTTCCTGCCGGGGCATTAAAACCCCACAGGACCAAGGGCTGCTCCTCCCACTGATGTCCAACAAGGCTATCCTTTGCCACATCCATGGCCACAGCCATGGGTCCCTCCACATATACTCTTTGGTTGGTGGTCCAGTCCCCAGGAGCTCTGGGGATCTGGCTGGTTGACAATGTTGCTCCCCCCATGGGGCTGCAAACCCTCTCAGGTCCTTCAGTCCCTTTTTCAACTCCTCCATCAGGGACCCTGTGCACACTCCAATGGTTGGCTTTGAGCATCTGCCTCTGTATTTGTCAGCCTCTGGCAGAGCCTCTCAGGAGACAGCTCTATCAGGCTCCTGTCAGCAAGCACTTCCCTGCATCTGCAATAGCATCTGAGTTTGACAACTATATATGGATATGCCCAGGTGGGGCAGTCTGTGGGCAGCTTTTCCTTCAGTCTCTGTTCCACACTTTGTCTCAATATTTCCTCCTGTGAGTATTTTGTTCCCCCTTCTAGGAAGCACTGAAGCATCCACACTTTGGTCTTCCTCCTTCTTGAACTTCATGTGGTCTGTGAATTTTATCTTGGGTATTCCAAGCTTTTGGGCTAATATCCACTTATCAGTGATTGCATAACATGTGTGTTCTTTTGTGACTGAGTTACCTCACTCAGGATGATGTTTTCAAGTTCCATCCATTTGTCTGCAAATTTCATGAAGTCATTGTTTTTAATAGCTAAGTAGTATTCCATTGTGTAAATGTATCACATTTTCTGTATCCATTCCTCTGTTGAGGGACATCTGAGTTGTTTCCAGCTTCTGGCTATTATAAATATGGTTGCTATGAACATAGTGGAGCATCTTCTGGGTATATGCCCAGGAGTGGTATAGTTGGGTCCTCAGGAAGTATTATGTCCAATTTTCTGAGTAACCGCCAGACTGATTTCCAGAGAGGTTGTACCAGTTTGCATTCCCTTGCATTGCATGGAGGAGTGTTTCTCTTCCTCCACATCCTCGACAGCATCTGCTGTCACCTGAGTTTTTGATCTTGGCCATTTTAACCAAAGCTCAAGCAGGGTCTTTCTCGCCCTTCCACATCCAGTCACCAATTTATACCAATGCCATGCTCCAAACAGCTCTGAAAACCTGTCTCTCTCCAGTGGTTTCCTAACTCGGACCATTCTCACACTTCCTCTGCGCAACCTGTTGTCAGATGTCCTACAGGCACACAGACTGAGGTTAGACATCAGGTTTAAAACCGTTCATATGCTTCCTGTCACCACTGTTACTCATAGTCTCTCCTTCCCCCTCTAACAGCAAAAGCTTTGAGCTGCTCGTGGCTTTCCTCAAGCACTTAGGCATGAGGTATATTCCCAACAAACATTTACTGAATAAATGGACAGATGGGGAAAGATGGACTAGCATGGAGGGACAGGAGAGGGTCAAGCTCAAATGCTTTGTGGGGCAATAGGAAGCTTCAGGAACTGGCTCTGGCATCGTCTCCTGCACTACACTAGTGTAGCCTGTGTCTGTGAAGAAAACCCTCTTCCTTGACTTGGCATGTCGTTCTCCATATTGCATGCCCATGCACTAGCTTCAATCCATCTCTTTCTCCGAAGAGTCTCCACATACGAAATGGGCCACCCCCCTCCCCCCGATTCTCGTGGCTTACACTACATATGCACAAACAAAGTAAGTTATTAATATATAATGTTTCCTTTTTAACATATTCTACTGGTACTTTCCTCTAGAAATTTCAGCACTACTGGTTTATTGATGTTGGATAGAAAAAAAAATCCTTATCTGTGTGAAGTCTCTACTCAGAAACATTTCTTTAAAAAAGGATGCACAATTAGCTTTCGAATTCATGGACTCCTAAGATGGACTTTAGGATGAACAAGCAGGTCTGGTAAGTCACAGGCTGATAAGGTTCAGTGCTTTCCAGAGATACTCTTGGTTAGCAGTGACAGTAACAACTACCTCATGTACAAGAGCAACATTGTAGAGATCTTATAGTGGAGTAACACAGTGGCTTCCTGTTATAATATATGGACTTGCTGGGCTCTATGTAAACCATTATATCTCCTGGGATCCAGGAGAAGTCATTAAAATCAGGGATTGGGCTTGTGTTTGTAATAATGAACCTTCTTGCCTGTGTAGTTCTCCCCAAGGCAGCAGCAGAACAAGAAAACCTTCAACATCTTTATAACTTCATAATTCACTTCAAATACGGATGTGCTATAAGTATCTGGCAAATACTATAAGCAAAAGCTTATAAAATATTTAACAGCTTCAGAGGCTTTTAAATACCCAAAGTCAAATCAATACAATTTTAAAGACATATCCTCTCTGCAAATTTAGGCTTGAGCACTAACAGTTTCCTAGCTTTTCCTTCCAGATTATAAGGATCGCTTGGATACTTGGGACTGCCCAGAAGGACCAGCAAAGGGGAAGAGCTGGGTGACAACAATTACCACAAACTGATTTTACAAGGACCCATTTCATATTTGTTGACCATGTTCATGTTAAACCATGAAGCTGTGTTTAAAAGAAGGATGCACGGGCACTAAATTGATTGTAATCATAACAGCCACAACACTTACTACTGTTCTCAGTCTGGACACTGACCCCACTCCACTACTGTCTGCATAGGCGTGAGTGACATGTGCTGCGCCTCTTGTCTCCACTGGCATGAATTAGCTAGTACTCTGTCTTCATTAATATGATTTTTTTTCTTCCAAGAGTCTTTCTGTAGGTACTGCTTAAAAGACCCATTAAAAAGATCTTTTTATGACCTAAGAATCTGTCACTTTCTCAGCTCAAAGGTCCCCCATTGCTTTACATAACAGCCTCACACTGTGCCGATCTCCTTACAAAGGTCCCCCATTGCTTTACATACCAGCCTCACACTGTGCTGATCTCCTTACCCAGTCTGAATCAGGATTATCGAATCCCTTTGCACGTCCCATCCTCAGACCCTCAGATTCAGCCTTTACCTTCCCAGGTCCAAGACATGACTACGGCTTTGTAAACGAGGATCTTCTCTTATTTCAATAAGCTATAGACCCAGCTTTGTCTTATCAACAGCTTTTGGTGGCAATATGAGGGTATCAGCTTTTAAGGTTTATTGTTGATGTTGTTGTTGTATTCTTTGTTGTTCTGTTGATGTTTGCAATACAAGTATAGAAAATGTCTTACATGCCATGTAGCTGGAGAAGTTGCCACGTGTATCCGAGCCGTCCATAGAGAATAAGGCAGTTTCTACACATCTTTGCTTTGTTTTCCGAGACAGGGCTTCTCTGTGTAGCCCTGGCTGTCCTGGAACTCACTCTGTAGACCAGGCTGGCCTCGAACTCAGAAATCCACCTGTCTCTGCCTCCTGAGTGCTGGGATTAAAGGCGTGCGCCACCACTGCCTGGCAGTTTCTAGACATCTTGAGAACAAGAAGTAAAGGGCTAGGTTGATGACTTAGTGGCTAAAAGTGCTTGCTGGAGACCTGAGTTAGATCCCTACACCACATAAAAGGCTGGATGCAGTAATGTGATCCTTAATCCTATCACTCCCATGACAATATGAGAGGCAGAGATAGGATAGTCAGACAGAAGCTTGATGCTCAGCTAGCCTGGAACAGGCAATGCAGTAGCAAACACAAGAGAGGCCTTAGAACACAGTGGGAAGAGAAACTGTTTACCAAAAACTTGTCCTCTGAAATGCAAGCATGGTGGCATGTTCTCCGCACATGCACTTCAATTTTAAGAAGGAATAACAAGAGAACCCACTGTGCTTTCCAGGTCTCACCAGGGACAGCTGCCCTGAATGTCCAACCTTCTTTCCGCAGGCTCGTGTCAGGGAGCGGGGTGTGTGTGTGTGTGTGTGTGTGTGGTGTGTGTGTAAGGACAGCGTGGAACTCAGAGCTGGCACAGAAGAGAAGTGTTGCTCCCTGCATTTCAGTGAATATAAAACAGGACACTCTGTCCTGCCTTATAGGGGCATGGACAGAGGAAAAAGGCAAACGTGGCCGTTCATCTTGGATTTCTCATCCATTTTCTTCCATCTTCTGGGTACTACTGAGCTGACTACCTAAAACAGAGATCCTTTCACCATACTGGAAAATGTGCACTGTCTTGGATGGATGGCTTCTGATGTCACTTCTATTTTGATTAAATATCCAAGTCTTTACCAACAATCTCAAACTGTTTATTTTCTCTTACTTCATACCATTTGAAAATTCTCATTCAGACGTTAGTCCATGATCATCATGGTGGGAAGCAGAAAGGCCCTGGAGCAGCAGCTGATCTGAAGGCAGCAGGGGAGAGGCTGGGCAGGGCCGGAGCCTGGCATGGGCTCCTTTCTTTTTTGAAACCTCAAATCCTACCCCCATGACACGCTCCTAGCAAGGACACGCTCTTAACCCTTCTAACCCTGTCAAACAGCTCCACTCCCTGGTGGCCAAGCATTCAAACCCAGGAGCCCATGGAGGCCTTTCTCATTCAAACCACAATTGCACTGTTTTTGTTGTTGTTTTGGCTTGTTCGGTTCTTTTGGTTTTGTTTGTTTGTTTTTACATTTGGTAACAGGTTCAATTTCTTATAGCTAGTTTAATATTGATTTTTTTTTTCTGTTTTCTTTCTTTCTGTTTTGAGAAAGAAGCTCCAATAGCCCTGGCTCACCTCAAATTTATTTTGTACAATGATGACCCCTAATTCTTGCTCCTCTGCCTACAAGTGCTGGGATTTATAAACATGTGTCAGTACACTGGGCTTGATTTCCTGACTTTCAGGTTTTCAAATAACTGCAGTTTTACAGTCTTATTTAAATAATTAATTTCATTTGGTGATAGTACAGAAGCATGTTAACTCACTTATAATTATGAATCTTTTTCATGGTTTCCTTCTTTTACATTGAATTAATTAATTAATCAACTAGCATGTGTATGCATATGCCCACGTGTCCCACAACACATGTGTTTAGGCCAGAGGACAAACTTGCAGTAAGTGACACTCTCCTTCTACCGTATGGTTCTCAGGGACTGAACTCAGATAATTTGACTTGGTAGTAAGAGCCCTTACCTGCTAAGCCACCTTGCCAACTCTCACATCATCTTTTTTGTGTATGTGTGCATGTTTATGTGGACATGTGTGTTCGTGTGTATGACCGTGCATGTGCGGGTACGTGTATATGGAGACCAGCGAACAACCTGGGGTGTCTTTCCTCAGGAGCCATCTACTTTTACCTTGAAGCAGGCTCATATTGGCCTGCACCTCATCAAGCAGGCAGAGCTGACAGCCATGGAGCCTCAGGATCTGCCTGTCCCCACTTCTCTACCACAGGATCACAAGCTCTTATCACCAAGATTAGCTTTTAAAAACGTGGATTCTGGACCCTCAGTTCAGGCCCTCATGCTTCCAAGGCAACTGCTTTACCAGTTGAGCCTTCTCCCAAGCCTTCCTCATCTTTCCTAGATTAGACATTTCAGGGTCATAAAGGAGTCCTGGAGGCTGGGAATTTCGCTCAGTGACAGACCTCTGTGTTCAGTGCCCAACTCTGGCAAAACCAAATATCAAAGAAGAGTCTTCTTCTTTTCTTGATCTGCCCATTTCCCTTAGTTTTATAGCCACCACATATCATTATCCTCACTCAGCTTTCTGTAGCATGGCATCACATGACCCTACTGTCATGAGGTGGGAAAAGGTATGCCACAATCATGTCTAATATAGAAAATCAAAAGTTTCATAGAAAACTAGTAGTGCGTTTGTTTGTTGAAGCTGGTCTCAGTGTTACCCAGACAACCTTCAAACCTCTCATCCCCCCGCCTCACACTCCAGCAGGCACCAGCATCGTAACAGTAACTTTCTAGAATATATCTTCTGCCCTGGACTCTAAAATCTTAAATAACCAAGACACAGTTAACACCCATGGTAACACTTTCTCAAAACCCCCACTGTTTTGTCATTTTACATCAATATCCTCAAGCATCCTAAAGGCTTGGACTAATAATTGCATAAGAAAAATGTTGTCTCTATAAACAAAACTGTATGATATTTAGCCCCTCAGCTCCTTTCTGTAGTTACTGTCAATTAACCACAAGATATTTTATGTTACTTAATGCACTCCACAGAAGTGTTAAAGGGAGTCTGTTTGTAAACACTAAGTTTGTAAAAAACCACAGACAATGCTGGATTCCATGTTCAGTGCCATAAACACATATGACCCGTGCATTTCTAAAATGGAAGGCAGAAGTAAACATTTTCTTTATTCGTACTCATTTACTGAAAAGCCTGTCACAAAATGTGAGAGAAAGTAATCTTTTGACAACTGTGTTGGAAGTGCCTTTGGCAAAGGCTTTTCTACTGGGTGGACACAACATCATTGGCCTGTTATCAAGGAGGGGCAAAAAAGGCCTGTGCTCGGCACCATGCTTTCCATTTCTCAAGGATGACAATAAAGAGGAACACCTTTTCCCTGTTCAAAAACAGTCTTGTTTCACTGTCTAAGGTCATAGTTTCCTTTAGAAGAAAGGCAACATAATTTTAGCAAAATCAAGAATTGCACAATCCTGATCTCATAGTATATATACCTCATTATAAAATTTCTGGGAAGAACCAGGGAATAATTCACAGTGGTTTGCTTAGTTGTTTGGTTTTCAGTCGAGGTCTCTGTATAGCCCAAGGGGGGCTGAAACTCACAGAGATCCACTTGTCTCTGCCTCCTGAGTGCTAGGATTAAGAGTGTGTACCACCATCCTCAGCTCACATATGTTTTAAAATACTCAGCGAATATTAATTGCTACACATTTGCTCAACAGGTGGAAAAGAGAAAATTGAGGACTATAAATTCAGACTCTGGTTAGCCTCTAAGGAAAAATTAGCACAGAAAGAATAAACACTTTGTGAACTAGAGAAACATGACCTAACTGCACTGTGCTCTCTTTGACCCGCAACTCTTGATGAGGCTAGCTTGCCACGAGCCCTGTGTGAAAGAAAGGAGGAGGGTGAAGAAGAAGGAGGTGGAGAGTCTGATGTAAACAGGAAGAAGAGAGGAGGGTGGAAGGAGAAGGAAAGGAGAAGGAGGGAAGGAGAGAGGGGGAGGGAGAGGGAAGGAGGGAGGGGAAGGGAAGGAGGGAGGGAGAGGGGGAGGGAAGGAGGGAGGGGGGGGGGGAGGGAAAGGAATGGAGGAAGGGGGAGGGGAGAAAGAAAAGGAAGAAGAGAGGAGAACAGATGGACACTGGCACCCAAAGAATGATCATCAATGAAATAACAACTGTAATGTAAAGTAGTACTATTACCTTTAATAAAGAGATTTATCCAAAGTGTTTAAAATCTTAATTGATTCTATTATAAAATGTAGCTTGGTTTCAATTCGAAACACTGAACTTGTTTTCACATTTTTTAAAATGACAGCTTATTTACACACCCAGCACCATTGGACAGTTTTGAGCACAGTCACATATTACCAGCAAGAGGCAGGTACTCACCGACACCGTGAACGGAGTGAGCTTCTTCTTATTGATGGCCCTTTCATCAATCGTATCTGGTTCAGATAAGTTGATCATTTTGCTGAAGAGAAAACAGGAACCATTTAGCTGAAAATTTCTAGAAATGTTTTAATTCCCCGTCAAATTGGTTACTTTTGAACAGAATAGCAAGCCTTTCTAATTTACTGAGCTGCTCTGCATGTCAGGGGCCTCATTAGAAAGACAGTTGTCTGTCGAGCACACCACTGCTCTCTATACTGACCCATCCCTACTCGCTGCATCTGAACCTTCACTGTTTCCTCAGACGGTCATGAACATTAGCGACCAGAAACAAACCCTGAAACTGCCTACTTTCATGGAAGTCGGCACACTACAAATTGTGTTGTCTCAGAAGGTGAAGGAACAAACCCCTTGGTTGAAGATTTCAACAATTTAGACATTTTAGCTGAACAGTGGTGGTGCACCCCTTTAATCCCAGCACTCAGGAGGCAGAGGCAGGTGGATCTCTGAGTTTGAGGCCAGCCTGGTCTACATATCAAGTTCCAGGACAGCCAAGGCTACACATAGAAACTCTGTCTTGAAAAATCAAAATAAAATTTTAGCATTTTAAAAAGAAAAAATATGGATTTTATCTCTATGTTTCAGAATACAGTTTATCTTTAGAAACTAAAATAAGAAAGTAGTTTTGGCTCACAGTCAGGAATTCTCTAAAAATTGGGGGAAGAGATAAAAATTATAAATGGAAACCAAGGTATATTTTCCTATACTTTGGGTAGGTTCAGGGATTTTGTTTCCTTTTAAAATAAATACACAAAAAGAAAAACAACCCTGAAGACAACATGCCAGGTACTGAGTTAGTCACAGGTGCCATGGGTATTTGTGACATACATTTTCTACTTTGTAATTGTATTATATGGTTTTTTTTTAATTAAAAAAATAAAGACACTTGCATTGTATAAAGAAGTATGCTGGGACTTGGTGCTGGAGAGATGGCTCAGTAGTTAAGAGCATTTCTTGGTCTTGAAGAAGACCAGTGTTCAATTACCAGCACCCACAAGGTAGGGCTCACAAGCATCTGAAACTGCAGTTTCAGAGATTTGATACCTTCTTCTGACCTCCATGGGCATCAAGCATGGGTGCCTACATATGCATGCAAGCAAAACACACATACAAAGGAAAACAAAGAAGTTGAATTTACAGTGTTTTTTTAAAAAGAGGTGTGCAATGTCCACAGATAGATGCGCTCTCTTAGAAAGTTTACAGTGTAGCACGAAACGGACAGAAAAGAGCAGAAGCTGAAGTGAAATACTGCTTCACTTAGGTCTAATGAAGACCCCCCCCCCCCCCAATGCTCCCACCTCAGTCAGAACTCTCTTATGGAGAAGTGAAAAGAAAAACCATGTCAACATTTTACAGTGCAGTAAAGGATTCTAAAGCTCCATGGTATTATGGTAACACATTAAGGCACCACAAAAGTATCAGGGGAAAAGCTAAAAAGCATACAGCACTTAAATTTCTGGACAATCATGACTAACTCATCCTCTGGATTGCAGTGTCCAGGGAACACCCATCGCTGGGACAGTAAGAGTGCACGGCTCCTGTGTTCAGCTCACCAAAGAAGGATGCCATCTGCAAGTGACTTGAAAAGGCTGCCATCATTGGGGTTCATGGGTAGAAGGTGGCTACAGTCTGCATCATTCTCTAGAGCTTTGTTTATCCAGTTGACAAAAGCCACTTTTTCTTCCTCTGAAAACAGAAAGTCTCAGTAGGCAAACTTCATTCACACCACTCATCACACGAACAAGAGCATACTTGTTCGTTTCTATTAAGGGATAGTGAGCAATACTGTTGAACACTGCTGAGGTTGGATCAAGGACTTCAGGGATGGAGAAAGGGGATTCACTACATGGTAGACAAGAAGGAAGGTGTGCATCTTATGTTAGTATAAAACACCTTTGGTTTGATGTTAAAATGTTTCCAAATGTACGCTGCTTCTAAAATCACCTGAGTTAGAAACATATCACAAAAGACCAATTATACATGCCTCCATGTAGATTGTTTAAATCAGGAAAAGGTAGAAAGAAACCAGTGGAAATAAACTCTATCACCTAAGAAGGATATAACTGCTGTGATCTGGGGCTCATAAAAGAAGTACTGAGTTAGGGCTGGGAGGGAGGTGGCCAGCCGGAGTGAGAGAGGTCCAAATACATTATACATGTGCAAAAAAGGTCACAATGAAACCCAGTACTGAAGATAGCTAAGGTATGCAAAAAGTAATGAGCACACACGTGCGCGTGCATGAGTTAATGGGTTTCCAGAGGAGGTTCTTGCCTAACACGCACAAGCCTTTCAATAGTTAACGCTACTCTGGGTTTCAAACTGAGCAAACGATCCAGGGAGCCAATCAGATCTGGCACAGCAGGTGAACATCCTGTATGCACTTGGTGGCCTGATCAAAAACTCAATCAAGTATCTCACTCTTGGAAAACGGAAGGGAAAAAATCCTTACAATAATCGAGACTCTCCCCATTCTTGACCTGTAGAAATCAGCTCTACAGGTCAAGCATGTCACTATGATTAGAAAGTCACTCAAAAGGTGGTGACTAAGGTTGGGGTACAGCTAGGGCACGGTACTCCCCAAGTGTGCCTGAGGTCCTAGATTTACTCCTCAGAGATCATTCCCCGAAATCCTTTACAAATGCTCCAGACATCATAATGGAACCCACATACAGTAGGAACATGAACATAAGCATTCGGTAATGCTGGCATTTTTCATGTCGGCAGTGCTGAACTTGAGATACATTTAAATCACAGTATAATTAAGTCTGCAGGTTTTCTCTCCCTCCATTGTATATAAAATAATGGTATGAATCACAATGGTAGCTTAACCTGGATGGCATTTACTAAACGCATCAATGATTGACAGGCCAGATTAGGAGAGTTGATACCTGAATAAGAATGCTGGGTGCCCTCACTGGAGATGGACGACGTTCCCCCAATAGCAGTGATCCCTTCCCTTTTGTTAATTATTTTTCGGAATGTTTTGCTGATATCTTTGCTTTTTAACTCTTGCATCAGCTGGAACGGAATATAAGTTAAAATTGAGACATTTTAGTGACATGAAGGATAGCTAACATTTGCATCTACCTGAAATGACACAAACATAAGCATGGATCGGGTGCTCATACTCAACATCTGTAGAAACAGGCAACACCGCCATTTTACCAGTCACACAGAATGGACCAAAGTCTGTAACCCGACCACTAGAAGACATTATAGCTAAGCTGAAACTCACACTGAAAATATTATTGTACAGCCAAAGTCTTTAATACTTCAGCCCGCTAAATCACTGTATAATAATGATATAAAAATACTTCAGTGAAGTCAAACTGCTGCCTGAACATCCCCAGGATAAACAGAAGTTCAAGTAAGTAAGTCAGCATCTGTTGGACTATCTAGAGACTTACAAAAGCTCCCTCCCTCTGTCATTCCCTGAGCTCCACAGAGAGCAGCAAGGCTAAATGAAGTAATAATTTCTACATGTAACAGCAGAGATGACTCTTTTATGATCTAATCACATCGCCTCTTCCTACTTCAGTGACCCCTGGTAGTCAGGATTAAAAAAAAAAAAAAGTACCCAGCCCCACAAGACTGATTCCTGCTTACTTCTCCAGCCACATTTCGCACCCCCTCACCCACACTAACCCTCTTCCTGACTGCTTGAGAGACCCAGCATCTCCAGTGCTACACAGTTTCCCGGCACACTGCCACTTCTGCTTCCCACACTATTTGCCCCACCCCCTTTTCCTATTTAACTTCTTTCTTCCCAGGTCTTCACTTCACAGCCCACGGATGAAGGCGACTTCCCCGAGTCCCTGGGTCCTCCATCCTCCCCTTCAAGCTCAGCTCCAACAATCCTAACACTCACGGGGCCTGTATTGTTCTATCATAGCAGCTGCCATAGTTGGCGTTTCTATTGGCTTGTGTGATTCTGCCTTCCCTGTCACAAAAGCAAGGACCACATCCCTTTCTGCTCAGCACATTGTTCACAATGCCCAGAGCTCGAATATTTACTTACTAGATAAAGAAAACAAAACTAGAAAATTTACATCTTACTTATTCAATTACGCTAATGATCAATAATATTCAACTTAAGTATAGTTATTCTAGGGTCTGAATGTTTGTTATCTGAACTTCACTTCCATTCAATATTCTCCTTTGCTGTATAATTTTTGGAAATTATTTCCACAATAATATTTGCTATCAACATCATCACTATCATTCTGAAAGCAGTGTTTTGTCTGCCCTCTGCAACCAGGTCATATCAAACCTAACAAAGGCATTATTAAAATCCGACTTGGGACAAAATGATTGATAACTAGGAAAGCACTGGACTACTCACCGACACGAACTCCTCAAAACTGATTTTACCATCTTTGTTGTTGTCAGCAACTACTAAAATTTTCTCCACAATCTCTCGCACCTTGTACCCAGGAAGAGGAAGGCTTGCTTCCTTAAATAGGTCCTGAAGTTCATAGTCACTAACATATCCACTGTTGTCAATATCTGTAAAGATATATAGTCAACTGTCACATGAAGGAAAGGCAGAACTCTAAAAGTTTGTTTCATAAGTGGGAGGAGCCTTTACTCTGGCAGTTCTCAACCTGCGGGTCTCGACCCCTTTGGGGTTCTAATGATCCTTTCACAGGGGACACACCTGAGAGCATCAGAAAATACAGATGTTTACATTATGATTCATAATAGTAGTCAAGTTATAGTTATGAGGTACAAACAAAAATACTTTCATGGTTAGGAGTCACCACACCATGAGGAACTGTGTTGAAGGATCCCAGTATGAAGAAGGTTGAGAACCAGAGCTATATCCCTATATCTGAACGATACAGGGTGTGTGGGCATTAGCTACTTCTCTGTTGCTATGATAAACACCGTAACCAAGACAACTTACAAAATAAGGAGCTTATTTGGACTGATGGTTCCAGGGGGCTAAGAGTCCATCAGGGCAGGAGCAAGAAGAGGCCAAGGGCTCACATACTGAACCACAAGCATGAAGCAGAGAGTGAACTAAAACATGACCTGACTCATTAACCTCTCAAAGCCCACCCCTAGCAACTTAGGTCATCTAGCAAGCTCACACCTCCTAAACCTTCCCCAAGAGTGTTACCAACTGGGTACCAAGTGTTCAAATGCCAGAGGCCATGGGGACATCTCACTAAAATAACCATACTGTACAATACACTTAATCAAAACACTCATGCTTAAATAGAGTTCATTTCATAGATTTAGAGCTCACATATACACTTTAAGTATGGTATGGACAGGGTTCTGACAAAAATCTCAGTTTCAGAGAAATAAGCCTGGGGGAGTGTCAGATATATAAAAGAAAAATATCAGCAAAAGTCAAGATGGACTAACCACCCAGACTTTATGCTGATTATAAACTGGGGGTTAAAAAGTCGGCTCAGTGGCTAAGAACACTGCGTGTTCTTGCAGAGGACTGGGGTTCAGTTTCAGCACCCACATGGTGGCTCACAATCATCTGTGACTCCAGTTCTAGAACATCTCATGCCCTCTTCTGACCTCCAAGGTTACCAGGCATGCATCTGATGCTTATAGACACATGCAGGCAGAACATTCGCATACATAAAATAAATAAATCTGAAAATTTTTTTTTAGCTTGGCCATGGTGCATGTCTTTAGTCCCAGCATTCTGAAGGCAGAAGAAGGAGGATCTCTGTGAGTTCAAGGCCAACCTGGTCTACAAATCGAGTTCTAGGACAGCCAGGGCTACACAGAGAAACCCTGTCTTGAAAAACCAAATGTGTGTGTGTGTATCTATCTGGTGCATATAAAACACCTGTAATCATTTTTCTTTGGTGGCAGTTTACTTGTTGATAATTTATTGCTTGTATGCATTTCTCATACTGTTGTATATGTCTAATCATGTTTGATAACATTTTGGGATTAGGTGTTAAAGAAATTTCAGCCCTATATTTGGACTTCTGGAAATACACTCCTAAATGTTTTTATGTTTTCACTAAGATGGCCTTGGGCAGGTGGCAGGGTTCCCTAGAGACTGGGAGCACTTCTGGACTCAAAACAAAGACAACACAAAACAATTCTGCTTAGTTAGCAACAGATCAAGTTGCCATCTTGAGTGCTCTGGCGATGGCATGGAGTCAGCTCATGCAGAATCTTGTGAGGGCTGATTTTCAGTGTCCAGAGTGCCACCACTACACCAGAGAACCACTTATATGAAGCTCCATCTTGTCACCTTGACTAGATTTAGAACTGGGAACACAGCTCAGGGTGTGCCTCAGAGGGTGTTTCTTCCAAGGTTTAACTGAGAAGGGAAGAGCCATCGAGCAGTGGCCAGCACCTCCCCAGAAGCGGAGGTCCCAGCTGAATGAGAGAAGAATGTAAGCTGACTTCCCGCACGAGCACACATCCATTTACATCCCCCACTTCTTTGATTTTCACTTCTTGTACTTCTCTCCTCTGTAGCATTCTTTCCTCTCCTGTCTTTCCCCTCTTCCAGTCCCCTTTCCCTTAGCTCACTAATTTCCTATTTCCACATTTAAATAATGTATTAACTTCATCCAACGCTCCATGTTAGTTTTGCCATCTTCTATCTTGCTTCTTACTGACGCTGCACTGGTGAGCTCTAACTACATTTCTGTCCCTTATATTGCTTGGTGTGGTTTTCGTTGTTAAGCAGTTTTGCTTTCTCTTGCTGATACTGGAGTATCATTATGAGCCCTCAGGAGTAGGATGCTCAATAAAAACATCCCCAAATAAAAAGGAGAAGAGATATTCAACCCAACACACATGTCATAGCAACAAAGAGACATTAAAAAAAAAAAAAAAGCAAGATAACATGGTGTCTCTGAAAGATCATAACTCCCCAACTACTGAGTTCAAAGCTGCTGTAGTGGGGTGGCTTAAGGTCGGATGAAAATCTCCTAAGTTTACTAAGTAAAGAAAATGGTCATTGACCTCAAACAGGATTACAAACAAGCAGATGAAGGAAAAAAGGGAGGGAGGAAGGGAAGGAGGGAAGGAGGAGGAGGAGGAGGAGGAGGAGGAGGAGGAGAGAGAAGGAAAGAAGAAAAGAAAGGAAATCAATCCAGAACATAAAGAAGGATCCCCAGCAACACTGAGGGCCAAGTCAGAAGTATGAGTAAAGCACCAACATGAGTAAAAAAGCAACAGGGAAAAGGAAGTCAGCAAACACTAAGGGTTGGGGGCACTCAATGAACAGAAATTCTGGAAATTGAAAACTTTATGAACCAAATAAAAATGCAGTAGAAAGCACCCATTGTCAACAGACTCAACCATGAAGACGAAAGAAAACAGGGGACAGATAATGACGTTGATAAACTACTCCAGTCAAACATTAACAAATGCAGAGAGCGAGAGAGGATGACCATATGTTGAAGAACTCTAAGATAAGATCAAAAGAGTAAACCTAATAAAACACAGAGTAGAAGCTCGGATAAAAATTAAAGAAAGAATCTATCAACAAAATTGTAGCTAGCAATTCCCCAAGTCTATAGAAAGAAATGGACATCCAATCACATTGAGAACCCCCAAAGAAGCATGACTGTAGAAAAATGTCTCCTTGATATATTTCAGCCAAGATGTTAAAAATAAAATATTAAAATCTGTAAGGAAAAAATAGCAACTCATCCATTAAAAAAAAAAAAAAAAACATCAGAATAACATGAAATTTATTCTGTACCCCTAAAAGCCAGGAAGCATAAAATGTCATATTTCAAGTCTGTAAAGTAAACCACTGCCAACTAAGGATGCTATCGCCAGGAGAGCTATCTATCAATGAAAATTGATGCGGAAATAAGGACCTTTCAAGACAAGCACAAACTAGGACAGTTCACTGACCATCAATCCAGCAGTACAGAAAATACTTAATGTGCAAAGAGAGAAAAGAGGAGCCTGGCAGTAGCACACAGATTTAATCCCAGCCCTTGGAGGCAGAGGCAGGTGTTCACAGCCAGCCTGGTCTACAGAGTGAGTTCCAGGATAGCCAGGGCTACACAGAGAAGCTCTGTCTTAACAAAACAACAATAACAAATGAGAGAGAAGGGGTGGGGGAGGGCAGAGCACAGAAAGAGCAATGGATAACAAAGGAAGACTAGGAAGGACTGCAGAATCCAACACAGTAATCCCTAATACCAATAGGGCAGGGGTGGGGGTGAGAGAGGGAGGGAGGGAGGGAGAGAAGAGATAACCTGAGAAACAACTGGTAAACTCACAAGAATTATCAAGCTTAAATAGCCTTAAATGGAAATGGTTCCAAATCCCAAATTGCAGTCTAGTTGACCAAGTTTCCTCACCCCCCCAAAAAATTTCCAACCATTTGCTATTTCCAAAGATCATAGCTCACTGGCAAAAATGCATCCACAGTCAGACAGATAAAAAAAATGGATATAAACCTATCAAACACATAAGAAGTCAAATACAAGCTGGCAGAGCTACTTCCATACCTGGTAAAGTAGATTTCAAACCAAGTTAGTCATAAAATATAAAGGATGTAGCTACAAATTAATAAATGGAACAATTCATGAAGATAATAAAAAATATATAATTATATATTATTTATATATATACATACATATGTATATATACATACATACACACACACATATATATGTAGAGAGAGAGAGAGAGAGAGAGAGAGCACAAATACATAAACCTAACCAAGGAGACAAAGACCTCTATAATGAAAACTTTGAAACAATCAAAAGTGATTCTGAAGACACGAGATGGTGGAAAGACCTCTCATGACTATGGGTAGCAGAATTAATACACAAATGACTGAATTACTAAGAAACAGTCTACATATTTAATGAAACCTCTATCAAAATTCCAATGACATTCTTTACAGAAGCTAAAAAAAAAAAAATCCAACCCTAAAACACATTTGGGAACACAAAACACTCTTAATATCCAAATCAATCCTAAACAGAAGGAGCAGTGTTGAAGGCCTTACAGTATCTTACCTCAAACTACACTACAGAGCCATAGTAACCAAAGCAGGTACTGGTACAAAAGCTGACAAGCAGACTAATGAAATGGAATACAGGTCCCAAAAGTAAACTCACACACAATAGCTGCCCAAACTTTGACCCCAGACTGAAATCATTAGATGGAGACACAGATAAAACACCTTGAGATAGGCAAAGCACTTGAACATGTATTTCTCTAGAGAAAGCATACCAGTCAACGTAAGAAATTTGTTCAGCCTCTGTGCTCATTTGGGAAATACAAAACTACAAGATTCTACTTGTAGCTTGTAAGGATGACTGCTACAAAGCAAACTACAGCAACAGAGCAGGCAATGGTAAGGAGAGGCAGAAATGAGAAGCACTGTACCATGATGGTGCAGACAGAAAGGAGCACGACCACTCTGAAAAGGAGTTAGCTGTACCCCAGAAATCAAATGCAGATGCAAGAGGATCCCGTAAGTCCACATCTGGAGCATACCCAGAACTGACAAGGGAACTCAGCAGTTATTTGTGCACCCGAGTTCACAACAATGTGATTCGAAACAACCAGGAACCCAAAAGGCTATCAATGAAAGCACAGGCAAGCAAAATGCTATTGCTGTGCACACAGAGAATACTATTCAGGCTTTAAAAGGAAAGGCAGCTGTGACGCCTGCTCCATCATAAGGGCATCGGCCCATGCTAAGTGACAAGGTAGTCACAAAACCACAGCTTCTGGATGGTTCCACTTGTGCTAGGCACCTACAAGAGGAAGGTTCAGTCAGAAAGGACAATGATGGTTTGGGGCGGAGGGACAGGAACCTGGAAGCAGCTGTGGAAAAGGATGGTGGTCCCGAGTAAGTGAATGGACTTGTTCCCACTCAACTGGACATGCAAGACGAGCAATAACCTCTGGTGTATCTTAACCCGGTTTTAAAAAGAAAGCAGGGTAGACACATTTTTAACTGCCCGCTTTCCGCGGTGATCTATAAATACCCCCTCCAGTGAGGCTGCATGGGTGTCTTGTGCCTCTGGAAGTTGTTTGTGCTTCCTGAGCTCAAGAATCCCAGTTTTTCCTGTAAAAAGTCAGCAAGTCCACGTTCTGCCAGTGTTAGTGGCTTCCTCACAGACAAACGATCTTGCTGTCAAAATTATTCCATCAGCGGACTGTCTGTTCAAAATACCATTAATTAAATATAGCAAGATTATGTTTCCGTGAGTCAGAAAGATTAAAGTTGGCACACTCGACAAAGAAAACAGATTACTAACTCACTTCCCTGCGGTCTCCTTCATTACAGGCACTCATGCAGTGACTACCACACCAAGCTGGCAGAACCACTTTTATTACCTGGCTCTCAGTGCCTAAAATAAGAGAGAACATTTCAATAACTGCCCGGTTCTTGGCTTGAAAAAATGCCGAGCACTGCCGACAATATTCTAAAAACATTTATTGCTGATGGCTTCCTTCAAATCGTGCTATATTCCTGTGATGTCACAGTGACAAATGGGGACACTTCCACTCGCCTCTCCAGGCAGAAGAGGAAGGCCCAGAGAGTTTTTTTAAGTGCTTATTTACACACTGATGATTCGTGGGTCGCTTTTAAAAGACAAGACAAGCTATGTTTTTAAAAACAATAATAATTAATAATTATTATGATCATCATGGTTACACTCTATGGTTGGCTCCACAGGAGTCTGAGTCACTATTCAGGAGGCTGGTGGGATGCCCAGGAGGGAGAGCATCCGTGGCCACATCCTCTGCTCCACCATCTGTTCTTTTCCAAGCAGCAACTTTATTATTACTTTACAAGAACTCTGCTGAGGGAAGATGGTGAGCTGGGTGATGCTTAGTGTCTGCTCGCTGAGCTCAGCTCTCGGAGGTCACTTTCTACCCACATACATTTACAAAGTACAGCAAAGGAGAGGCAGGAGGGAGGGAAGGAGGGAGGGAGGGGAGGAAGGAAGGAAAGAAGGAGGGAGGGAGGGAGGGAAGGAGGGAGGGAGGGGAGGAAGGAAGAAAGGGGGTATCTGTATTCTCCTTGTTTATAGACTTTCTTTAATTCATTTTTTTTTAAAGATTTATTTATTTATTTCATGTATGTGAGTACACTGTCGTTGTCCTCAGACACACCAGAAGAGGGCCTCAGATCCCATTACAGATGGTTGTGAGCCACCATGTGGTTGCTGGGAATTGAACTCAGGACCTCTGGAAGAGCAGTCAGTGCTCCTAACCACTGAGCCATCTCTCCAGCCATTTATCGACGTTTTAAAATAGGAAAGTGTGAAACAGATTTGACAAAACTTGAGGGAAATGTTTTAGAAGAGGACAGGACAAAGCTACTAAGCCAATAATGTCACAATGAAACACGGGACGATTTCAGACAGCAAAGGGGGGAGAAGGAGAGACACGGTCTTTGAAAACAATAGTAAGATTAAAAAAAAATTATGTATAGGAAGGAAAAGGAGACATATATAAAACAAAACCATATCTAAATGTTCTGTATTGAGTCAGAAAGTACTTCTGTTAGTGACTGAGGCCGGAGATAGAGTTCAGTTTATACACAAGGAAGCCGGTCGGTATTTTCCTGTCCTTAGCCAGCGTACCATGCAAAGTGCATTCAGTTACACTGTCATTCATTAACCTGGATTGTCCTCGGTGGGTAATGGTCAAGAACTAAAGTCCAATTCACCTAGAAATGGGAGCTCGAGCTCCCAGTTAGCTTATCTTTCAGAAAGAATTAAGTGAAGTGTGGGTAGAATAAGAAGAGAATGCCCTCAGGAAAGCTGAGAGGCCGCAGGGGACAAGGACCCGCCCTGTCCCTGAAGCCCAGCAGCAAGCAGACCCAGACACCACAGCTTCTTCAAGCTTACCTATTTTATTAAATGCTTCTTGTAGCTCTTCAAGCTCCTCCCGAGAAATGGTGGTGGTACTGTTTTCCATCTTTAGACTGGAAGGGTTACTTCAGGTCTTTATATCTAGAAAGAATATATTACAAAGAGAATATTAATTAGCTCCCCGTGAAATTTTTGGTAATGCATGTAAGGCACACAGGAAGCAGTCTCAGCAAGAAGTTACCCAGGAGGTCTGACTGACAAGGAACAAACAGTAGGTCACCTGGTGACACATCCAGATCAAGTCAGGAAACAATAACAGACTCTGCATGGGGGTTGGGGGGCTTGGTTACCACACCCTGTGCTTAACAGTCTGTATGATTTTCATTTATATTTGAGCTGACTATTTCAGTTTAGGAGTATAAAGGACAAAGAAAGTAAACTAATGACATGCACAATAGCCACAAAAAGGGTTAGCATCTGCTCATGCAGAGATGAATTTATGCCTGAAATGTTCACCTTCAAAATAATCCAACCATAGCCACATTCTTCCCCTTTCCCTGTGAAAGGTCACTCCAGATCAGTGGAGCCCTCCTCAGAACAGGGACGCCACACTAAAAAGGGGGGGAATAAAAAATTAGGCTATAGGAAAGTCCGAAGTGGACCAAGGGTTTACGAGCATTCACTGCCCTTGCAGAGGCCCTAGGTTCAATTCTCAGCCACCACATCAAGTGGCTCACATCTGCCTGAAACTCCAGTTCCAGGAGATCTAACACCCCCTTCTGGCCTCTGCAAGTACTGCACACAGACGGTTCAGATACAAACAAGCAGGGGCACACATACAAATAAGTAAATAAAAATGAAAAAAGATGTTTTTATGTAAAATACACACAGAAATTTTAAATTACATTCATCTTACTGTCCAGAAATACTACCTAATATCTTTATGTTTTCTCAGATCCACATTCTAAACACAGGTACTTGGGGGCTGGGGGGGGGGTGTTAAATGTGCTCATACTATATTTAGTATTAATGCATTATTAGTATGCTTTCATGATATCTGTCAATAAAACATTTAATGGCCACATATTACTATCTTATAATTTACCTGGTGAATTACTCATTGCAGGGTATTTACATGGTTTCCAATTCTTACACACATACAATGCCTCAAAAGACATCTTTGTTCCTATCCATGTTTGCTTCTGTATGATAAAAAAATCTAAACATGTATGTTACTTATGTTTAAGATTTCTGATGTATAACAGTTCAACCTTTTTGTTTTGTTTTTGAGACAAGGTCTTACTATGTAGCCCAGGCTAGCCTGGAAGTCAAGATGATCCTGTTCCCTCCTCCTAACTGCTGAGATTATGGGCATACACTACCACACCCAGCTCAACTCTTTACTCTTTTTTTTTTTTTTTTTTTTGGTTTTTCGAGACAGGGTTTCTCTGTGTAGCCCTGGCTGTCCTGGAACTCACTCTGTAGACCAGGCTGGCCTCGAACTCAGAAATCCACCTGCCTCTGCCTCCCAAGTGCTGGGATTAAAGGCATGCACCACCACTGCCCGGCTCAACTTCTATTCTTAAGTGAATTAGTGATGTTTATATTTATCACAGAAGATGAACACAAATTATATTATGTTTCTCTCATGTATACCTAGTTATACAAGACAGTTAATATGTACCACAGAAAATAAGTAAATACTTGTGTCCTAAAGCAATAGGGAATGAAGAGTAAGAAACCCATTTTCAAATGCTTTTATACTTGTATATAATTTTATGTATACGAGCTTCAACTTCCCCAAATATTCACAAAATCATACCACTTATCAAAATCATTTATTCACTTAAATCTATCATGGCAGTTTAATATGTCAAATTGTATGAAACATTCAAAGAGTGATATGATCTGAGCACAGAGCCTGCCTCAGCTGCACATGAACTAAACTGGAGTGACCTGCATATCCACTTCTAATAAACTCTGGTGTTCTCTCAAAATGATAGATTTCTATGTTTTACATTTTTTCTAGGACATTTTTTTTTGTCCCAATTTAACACAACTAAATAGGTTTTAAAAGACTATATTGCCTACTATTCAACCTTGGACTTTTTTTCTTACAACTCCTAAGAGTGGCTTCCGATTTCTCAGTGGGAAAGGCAACGGTCCAACTGAGTCAGCCTATTGGCTCAGGAGAGTTCCTTACATCCTACCCTTAAGCATTCATTTTATTAATCTCTCACTTTTAGAAGCTTTTCTACAGTTACTTTTTTGGAGACAGTGTTTCTCTGTGTATCCCTGGCTGGCCCAGATAATTCACTCTGTAGACCAGGCCTTGAACTCAGAGATCCATCTGCTTCTGCCTCCTGAGTGCTAGGATTAAACATGTGCACCACTATGCCTGACAGTTATGACTCTTTATCGGCACCTTTATCTTGGGTTGAAAGAAATCAGTCAGCAGGATATCTTGCACAACTTTCTAATTTTTCAAACTTATTCCAGTGGTGAATCAATACAGTCTTGGTCATCCTCCACGCCTTAATCAAAATGATCTCCACCACTTGCCTAGAGTTTTAAAGGCTGCAAATTAACCGTGCTCATGACTTTGCATTGGAAATGGTAAATACAAAGCTGGGCTTCAGTGCTTAGCCATACCTATTTGATTTTATGTAATTTGTTAATTTTATATATAATAATTTTATTTGCCCACAATCAAATAAAATATTAACATGTAATGTATTAGAAATCATTTAACACATAGGTGACTCTTATTTTTTGCCTTTGTATCTAATAAGTATAAAGTTGTTGTTTACATCTTTCAGTATTTAAATGAAACAAACAGAAATAGAAAATGATCTTTAAGATATACATTTGAAGTGTGATAAGCTAAGACAGGGTCTCCTTGTATAGGAAACTCAAATTCAAAAATTATTCTGCCTCTGCCCTGAGATTGCAGCTGTACATATCTAGAACCAGCAGAAGATGCGGCCTTTCATATGTGCCTGTATGCACACACAAGCATTTGTTCATATATATATATATATATATATATATATATATATATATATATATACTTGTGTGTTATTGTGTGTAATTACATGTGCATTTGCTTATGAAGGCCATAGGTCAATACAATGTGACTTCCTCAGTCACTCTCCATGTTAGTTCTGAGACAAGGTCTCTCCCTGAACCTAGAACTTACTCAGTCAGCTACCCTGATTGAGAGCAATACCCAGGGACCTGGCTATCTCTGACCTCCAGTGTTAGGATTACAGATGCTCATCCCTAGACCCAGCTTTTTATGTTGGTGCTGGGATCAAAACTCAGGTCCACACACCTGCACAGAAAGCACTTTACCAATGGAGCCATCTCCAGGGCCAGAGATGTCTCAAGGGGTAAGCTCTGAATTCAACCCTGGAAGGCCTATCAGTAAAAACCTGATGTGTTCCTACAGTGAGAAAGGAGGCTGAGACAAAAAGATCTTGCTAGAAACTCTTGACCTGGTTAGCTACAGTACACTCAACACCAGAAACAAGAGACCCTGCTTCAACAAAATGGAAGGCAAGAACCTCAACTCTCAGCTGTCCTCTGGCTCCACATGCACACCATCTCATGTGTGCACTGTCATACACACACACACACGTAAGTAAACAACAATTAATGGAAAAAGGAAGCCATGAATTTGAAAGAGATCAACAAGGGGGTATATGGTAGACTTTGCAGGGAGGAAAGGGAAGAAGGAAATGATATAATTAATCTCAAAAATAAAAGAAATATTTTTAAGAAAAATTACAAGGACTTAGGACTGCACACTAAACATTGACAGCCATCAGAAGGCAAGCTATTCTTCAGGGCAATTAGCCTGGGGAAATGTGTCAGTAAAAAAATAAAATTGTGTGTGCTATGTAACAATTAAGAGATTTCAATTAAAGGAAGCCTGGGCTCCACAGCCACATGTGAATATGCTCCTGAGAGGCTCTGGTGTGAACAAAGCAGCTGTAAAACACATTGCAGGAAATAACTGTAGATTTGAATCTGGAATGCCAACTAATGTTCAAATACTTTAATGACCCATGCTGTTACTCGTGTGACCTGTTTTCTACAGAGGTGTATATTAGAGGTAAGCTCTGGAAGCCTATGCCTCTCTCCAAGATGACTCCTCCTCCGCCTCCACCTCCTCTTCTCTTTAAAAGACTCATTTATTTATGCATTTTCTGTTTAAGAGTACTCTGTCTGCACGTGTGCCTACACGTAAGAAGAAGACATTGGATCCCATTACAGATGGTTGTGAGCCACCATGTGGGTGGTGGGAATGAACTCAGGACCTCTGGAAGAGCAGCCAGTGCTCTGAACCACTAAGCCATCTCTCCAGCCGTCTTGAAGACACGTCTATGACATTATGAAACTGAAATTAAAAGCCAAGTCTTAACTTCCTAACCTACTGCTGTTACCACTTAGCGGTTATTTAGTCTGCACAACTATAATTACAAAGGAGAAAGAAAAGAGGGCTTCTTGAGTGGACATGCAGATGGATGCACCATGGAAGGAGCTTTGTTCTCATTAAAGGACGCTTTCTGTATACTTTTAGACCACAAACCTACTAGCTCCTCTACATAACTGAAAAAGCAAAGGCGGCTGTGGAAACCCAGCGCCTACGAGAAGTCTGGATATGAGTCTCAAATACCGATAATGACAAGGTCATATATAAACCTATGAACATTTTAAAGGACACTGGCATTTCTTATGATGGGAAACATGATGGTTAAAATACTAAATGTATACATGTGACATCCATGTCTTCGCTGCCCTGTGTGTGTATTCTTGTTTAATTCACACTACTCTATGACGTAGTCCCTGCCTCCATTCTGATCCCCCAGCAAGGATTTTGAAGATAAAGGAAATCATTGTCACTTGCAGGAAAATTAATGGAGCCAGAAATTATTACAGCAAGTGAAATAAGCCAGACTCGGAAAGAAAAATGCCATGTTTTCTTTCCTAAGCAAATCATTTATATTTTAATTTTTAAACATGCATAGAGAGAGAAAAAGCTATGAAAGTAGAAAAGATATCCTCAGAGGGGAAAGAGAATTATTACGCAGGCCAGGAGGTGGACAGAGTGTGTGTGCGTGAACTCGGAATGGGGCTGCTAAGGAAGGAGGGGACAGCGCAAGAGTGGAGGAGGGGAAAGACAGACGACTGTGAGAAGAGAGTGTGAAAACACCATAATGAAACCCATTCGCTTGCACGCTAGTTCAAAAATGAAATATATTTTCAAAACAAGAATCAGCTATGAAGTTGCGAGAAATAAATCCTTTAGAATAATGCTAAAAGAGAAAAGACCAAAGGCATGATCAGAGTAACTCAGTCTTTCCTCCTTCCATAGAAGCACCTACTCTGTACCATTCCTGCCTCCAGGCCCACATGCACAGAGGCCTCTCTAACGTAACTGGACACCAACCACACAGACATATAATTATATAACTGCACAAGAGTTTGTCTTATCTATTCTACTCTTGTGAAATGAGAACTTGCATTTTAAAAGAAGTCAGCCTATGTAAAGCATGGGGGAAACCATAGATGTATCAACTCAGATGATCAAGCAGACATAACCTACCTTATATGAAACGTTCTTGACCACACTATTACTAGGATTCACTTTACAACTTTAGAAGTGAGAGGAACTTGTCCGGAATCAGTGCCTGAAATCTAGTACTGAAGTATACACTTGTGAGTGAATCCTTGAGACAGGCTCAGAAGAGACACCAGGCTTACCATGAAACCTACAGCGGGCAGGTTATGCTGTGCCCTTTATATAAGCTCCCATGGCTTTGACTTGACCCTTGGATGTCTTCAATACATTCAATGCTACATTTCTCTCACATTTTTTTTAAACACCTATAGTTTAAGTGGAACATTCGTTTACCAATTAAAGCCACCACCTGCCTCTAATCTTAAGTGCTTCCTGGCCCAAATAAATATATATTTGAAAGATAAAAGAAACATCTGGAAAAAGAAAATTTCAGTTGAAATTTAATCTAATCTTTATACTCCCTCAAATTTTCAACTTCCTTGAGTCTCTTAAAGCCTTGCCAAAGCAGCTGATGTAATCGGCAAGATCTAATGGGCCTCGCTAAACAGTCTCAGGGTAACGGGCTTTGGAAATAGTCCCAAATTGCCCTGAAACCAAGAAAAAAGTGTGCCTTCTACCAACCCTAAAGCTCCAACTGTCAGAGACAAACACTGCTTACTCTGATGCATGGTCACTTCCTGACAAACACTGCTTACTCTGATGCATGGTCACTTCCTGAGTTCCTAGATCCTGTATCTTCCCTCTCCCTGAAACTCAGATTCAGAGTTCTCAAACTGTCCTCTGACTCAGCTCAGCCAGATTTTCCCTCATCCGCCCTCCAGAAGACCCCTTTCCCCAACTCCTCCACCCACAGTAACCTAGAGCATAATAGCAAATATTTACAACGAGCTTCCAACCGCCCTGGAATTACACAGAGCTTCTCTCACACGTTAATCTACTGACAGAACAGGCGAGATCCCTGAGTTTGAGGCCCACAGAGATTGCCTAGCCTGCATTGAGATTGTAAAGGCCCGGCCCACTTCCTGTTTGCTCTCTCCTTCCTAATGTGGATGAGCTGTGACCAGCCACCTCCTGCTCTGTCACCATGACTCCCTACTATGAAGAATTGTATCTCTTACACTGTAGCCCAGAACACAGTCTTCCTTCCTTACATTGATTTGCCAGCTATGTAACAGCAACAAGAGAAGTAACTAAGACAGTTACGTTCCTGTTTGATCAGCAAATATTAGCAAATGTTTGATTAGCAAATATTTAGTAGCTCACTAGATGAATCCCATCTGTTTCTCAAAAAATAGAAGTGGAAAGAAGAAACTGCTGAAGGATGCATACAGCATGCCACTTACTGTAAATCCTACAAATGCAATACTGTCAGTGCTGCTTATGATACCACACGCATGTGATAAAGCTGAGAACGTGAGAACTACAAACAAGTTCAGAAGAGTAGCTATCGGAAAGAGAGGCTGGGGTCAAGGCGTGAGGTAGGACCGGTTGGGTCTATCACTCTTTTTAAAAAGTATGTTTTAAGGGATTACAGCAAAAAGTTTAATGTGTGTTCAGTGTGGGATGTTAGGGGCATAGGTACACTATGCCTGTGGTTTTCCAGGCTTTAAAAATTCAGTGTGGCGGACCCTCAGAAAAATGAATATAATACTACCTGAGGACCCAGCTATTCCACTCCTGGGCATATACCCAGAAGATGCTCCAATATGTAATAAAGATACATGTTCCACTATGTTCATAGCAGCCATATTTATAATAGCCAGAAACTGGAAACAACCCAGATGTCCCTCAACAGAGGAATGGATACAGAAAATGTAGTACATTTACACAAAGGAATACTACTCAGCTATTAAAAACAATGACTTCATGAAATTTGCAGGCAAATGGATGAAACTTGAAAATATCCTGAGGCCGGGCAGTGGTGGCGCACGCCTTTAATCCCAGCACTCAGGAGGCAGAGGCAGGCAGATTTCTGAGTTTGAGGCCAGCCTGGTCTACAGGGTGAGTTCCAGGACAGCCAGGGCTATACAGAGAAACCCTGTCTCAAAAAAAAGAAGAAAGAAAGAAAAAGAAAATATCATCCTGAGCGAGGTAACACAGTCGCAAAAGAATGAACAAGGTATGTACTCACTGATAAGTGGTTACTAGCCCAAAAGTTCAGAATACCCAAGAGTCACTTCACAGCAACCGTAGGGCTAAGTGTGAGGTCCCAGATGGAGGAGTTGGAGAAGGGACTGAAGGAGCTGAGGGAGTTTGCAGCCCCATGGAGGGAGCAACAGTGGCAACTGGCCTGACCCCTCGATGCTCCCGGAGACTGGATCACCAACCAAAGAATACACATGGAGGGACCCATGGTTCTGGCCACATATGTGGCAGAGGAGGGTCTTGTTAGACATCAGGGGGAGCAGAGGTCCTTGGGCCGGAGGGTGTTAGATGCCCCAATATATGAGAATGCCAAGGAGGGAAGACGAGAGTGGGTGGGTGGGTGGGTGAATACCCCCATAGAGGCAAGGGGAGGGGGAGGGAATAGGGAGGTTTCCAAAGGGGAGATCTGGAAAGAGGGAAACATTTGAAATGTAAATAAAGTTTCAAAAAATAAAAATAAAGTTAAAAAAAGGAATCCCTTACATAAAAAAAATCATAATGTTAAAAAATTTCTTATACAGAAAAAAGATACTTCTTAAGTCAAAGTCATGAACTACTAATTAAAGAAATGGGTTTAGGAGCTGGGCAGATGGCTCAATTAGTAAAGTCCCTGAGGACCTGAGTTCACTCATTCCCAAAACTAATGGTAGAAGGAGAGAACCAACTCTTTAAAATTGCCCTTTGACTTGATTTTCACAAAGTGTGCATGAATACTCACACACACACTCGAGAGCACACACACACACACACACACCCATTAACTGGTTAAAAAGAAGTCTGATAGGACCTGAACAATTACACTTGATGCTGTCCTCAGTCCTCCACTTGTGCATGCACACATGGGCACCAACACACACACACAAATATGCACACACACAAAGAAAGAAATAGCCTGCAGTACTGCAGAGTGGTGTATGAGGAGTCAGTGCTCATGAGGTCCTGGGTTCCGGCCCTACAGGGAAAGGAAATGGGGGGTGGGGGTGGGGGTGGGTTGGGAGGGAGGGCAGATGGAAAGGGCAACGGAAGCAGGCAAACTCTAAAATAATCAGCAAAATATAAAGATGACCTCTCGGCCATCTCTTATTGAACAGGAGACATTTCCAAGGCCTTAGAAAACTGCACGTACTTCCATCTTCAGCCATTCCAAGTTACTATTACACAGAATTTACTGAACTATTACATTCCGCTTAGTCTTCTGTTGTCTTAAGGTCCTGGAAATACAGAAGACAAGATCAGCCAGAAATCCAGGGTCCCCTCTGTCCTTGGAAAGAATAAACCTAGGAAGAAGTTTACCGAGGTTGTGTGTTCAGGATCTGGTTTGGGATTGGCAGGACAAGGCACAGAAGGAGACAACAGGGAAAGAATGAGAGATTATTCTGAAGAGAAGGAAGAAAAACTGCTAGATGTCAGCCAGGAACAAAGAACCTCCACCAAAAGCCTGCAGGCTATGCCAAGGAGAGCTTTCCACAGCGCAGCCTGCAGGCTATGTCAAGGAGCGCTTTCCACAGCACAACTGCTGAAGACTGACTTGTAAAGGCAGCAGAGCTACCTCTGAGCCTTTTGTTCTGTTAGAGACCCCAGGACAAAGGAAACTGAAGGCATATCCCACATGCCTGGAATAGATCTGACAGCAACGGTGAAATGGAGAAGACAAAGCTGCCCTAAGAATATAAGAAACGGGAGTGTTTAGCTCTTCCAGGCATCTATGGAAAAGACCCTGAGAAAAGTCTAGACTCAGAGTCCACAGACCCTCAGTATTGCTGGTCAGGAACAGTCCCGCTGGTACTGTGCACCCTGCTCCACTTCTCTTATCGCCCACCACAGCCTTTCCCTTTTCCTGCCATTTCCCATTTTCAAGTTGAAAGATCTCCGTGTCACCAGAATCCACCATCGTGTGTGAAAACCACAAGCAGCCAAGAAATGAAGTGCAACTGAAGAGTGTCCTTCCTGCTGTAAGGCATACCTGGTTTTCAGAGGTTGGTTCTCCCCCAGTTTCCCCTGAACCACACTTCACAGCAGGTCTCCTCACAATCACAGTCTCCTTCAACAGGCTAACTGGAATGTCTACTAACTCTTGAATTGAAGGAGGAATCGGAATATTGGTTACTTGGTTAAATACAAGTTTCCTTCCTTCTTACCAGCACAACTGTCCCTGGAACAGAGACACTGGGTATTTAAAAGGCTCAAAATGTCCCAGAGAACCCTTCAGCTCTGAAAGAATTGAGGCTGGCTTTTTCTTTTGTTCTATAAGCAGCAGCTATAGAAATTCTTTGTTTAAAGGCAATTTTACTGTCAATTGCCTTGATCTGTCAAGTCTCAAGCTATTTAAAAAGAAATTATTTTGCTTGTTTGAGAATTGCCTCGGGGCAGGGATTAACACTAGAGACCTTGAGACCACCACTTAGACACCCTTGTGAAGAAATGAGGACCATGTGCCACTAGAGTGAGTGACACCTGAGTTCAAACCGACTTACGAAGACATCTCCTAAATGGAAGCCTGGCCCTCTTCTGCAAAACAAATCAACAAATGTTCACTTCACAGAGGGCCTTTTCCTCTCCTGTCTTTACGCTTCCATTATGTCCCCAAACTACCACCATTAATGCCCGTTCCTGAACCCTCCCTGCTTAACACCTCTGCAGAGGTACAAGGCATGACACGCTACCTCTGCTTTCTTTAGTCAGCTGTTCACATCCTGTGTGTTGTCCAATTCACATCCATCCATCCGCTCCTGGACACAGGATGCATGTAATACGTTGCATGTGACGACCTCACTTTGTTCCTTTACACTCACCCCACCTTCCTAACCTCACTGCTTGCCCCGCGCGGTAAAGGGGACCAGTCTTGTCTCCCAGTAGCCCGAATGGAATGAGCTGTACACTTGGGAACCGTTTAGTAAAGTTCTTCCTCAGCCTGTCATGCTAGCCCCCTTCTTCTGACCAAATGGCTCTCCCCTTTCTACTTTATCTTTTTATTTTAATCTAGATTTTGCAGGAGAGAAATGGGTTTTTGTTGTTGTTTTTCTATGTTTGGCTTATTTAGCTTAATGTGTTAACAATCTGTAGTTCCATATATTTTCCTACAAATGGTAGAGTTTTCCTCTTTGTTGCTGCTGGGAAAAAAAAAAGAAGAATTTTCTATGATCTCCAGGATGGCTAGCTTCACCTGTGCGCCTCATCTACTGATGATGAAAACAATTAGCCTACCTGTTTGTACCAAGTAGTTGATTATAAATAAAACAAGATAGGGACCAAAAACAACAAAGCTTATTGTGTCAAAATTTTTCAAAACTTGAAATGATTGTACCGGGAAGATATGGGTGAGGGTGCTTCTCAAGAAAAGGCTGAACAAACCGGGCCCAGAAGGCAAGTCCTGAGCAGCTCCCAGGAGTTCTGCAGCCGGACTGTGCTGTGGAGCTGTGGCGCACTCCTCAATGTCCACCGTCAGCACATGCGCATTACAGACTGATGGAGCTGTGGCGCACTCCTCAAAGTCCACCATCAGCACATGCGCATTACAGTCTGATTCCAAGGATGAGGTGTCCTTGGCCACATGCCCCATTTCCACAGCCAAGGGATAGCAAGGAGACAAGACCTGCAGTTCCAGAGGTCTCTGCCCAGGTTCATTTGCCTTCTATGCAATCCTGCCTGCATAAAGCATCGCCATTTTAAATTTGACTCATGCACACATAGGCATGCCATCCAAAAAGTGCAGCTATCGGTGCTTAGTACCTACTAGCCACCAACATCTTTTTATCTTACTCTTTTAACAACAAACACTCATGAGTGCTCGCCACAAACGAAGCCCTCTCCTAGGGACTACACGGATAATGTGTCTCTCAGCAACTCATTTTGATTTGGTAGCATTCCAATTCCGGCTTTACAGTTAAGGAAACTGAGGCCAACGTATACATTGTAAGTAGAAGAGCTGAACACTGCACCAAGGAAAACGACAAGTCCAATCCCAATTGCTTACTATCTTCTTTTTAAAGCTTATTTATGTAATTTTAAAAATTATGAGTGCTCTATCTGCACATACACTTACATGCCAGAAGGGAGCATCAGATCCCTTTACAGATGGTCATGAGCCACCATGTGGTTGCTAGGAATTGAACTCAGGACCTCTGGAAGAGCAGCCGGCATTTTTAATCACTGAGCCATCTCACCAGCCCTTACTTATTACCTTCTTCTTTTTTAAATTAATTAATTTACATCCTGATCTCAGCTTGCCCTTCCTCCTATTCTCCCTGTCCTTCCCTCTCACACACCCTTCCCCATTCCTCTCCTCCTTTCTCATCATAAAAGGGGAGGCCTCTCATGGATAGCAACCTGGTATCTTGGCATATCAAGTTGCAGTAGGACTAGCTGCATCTTCTCCGATTGTGGCTAGACAAGGCAGTCTAGTCTAGGAAAGGGACCAAAGGCAGGCAACAGAGTCAGACACAGCCCCTGTTCCTGCTGTTAGGAGTTCTACTTGCAGTCTGAGCTGCACATCTGTTACATATGTGCAAAGGGCCCCAGGTCTGTCCCCTGCATGCTCTCTGGTTGGTGCTTCAGTCTCTGTGGGCCCTTATGGGCTCAGGTTAGTTGATTCTGTAGGTTTTCTTGTGGTGCCCTTGACCTCTCTGGCTCCGTCAATCCTTCCTCCCCCTCTTCCACAGGATTCCCCAAGCTCTGCCTAAATTTGGCTCTGGGTCTCTGCATCTGTTTCCATCAATTGCTGGGTGAAGCCTTTCTGATGACGGTTATGCTAGGCTCCTGTCTGCAAGTATAGCAGAGTATCATTGATTGTGTCAGGGGTGGTGTCTCTCTCTCTCTCTCTCTCTCTCTCTCTCTCTCTCTCTCTCTCTCT
>JADRCH010000056.1:47707-72191 GCA_019843965.1 Rhynchomys soricoides | reverse complement strand
TCTCTCTCTCTCTCTCTCTCTCTCTCTCTCTCTCTCTCTCTCTCTCTCTCTCTCTCAGCACTGGTCTCAAGCTGGACCAGTCACTGGTTAGCCTTTCCCTCAATCTCTGCTCCATCTTTATCTCTGTACATCTTGCAGACAGGACAAATTATAGGTTGAAGATTTTGTGGTTGGGTTGATGTCCCCATCTCTCCACTGGGTCTTGCCTGGAGATGGCCATTTCAGGCTCCATATCCCCCATTCTTAGGAGTCTTAGCTAGGGTCACCCTCATAGGTTCCTGGGAGTTTCCATTGCCCTAGGTTTCTAGCTCATCCCAGAGATGCCCCCCCAATTGATTCCAGTTCTCTCTCCCAGTACCCTCTCCCTCCCTCTTCCCCCACTAGATCCCTCCTGTTCCTCTCATCCCACCCCTGGACTCCATTGTCTAGCCCACAGCTCCACTTACTACCTTCTTAACAGAGGTCACTATACACCTCCTTCCATGCCTACAGCTCGGCAAGCTCCCTGTGATCTTTTCCTGTTCAAAGCTGGCCTAGAACCTAACTGTGCAGTGCAGAACTATTAGGCCCAAGTGTGCACACTGTGTGATCTTTCCAGAAACTGAGAAAATTGATGGTAAGATTTAACTAAGCTTCGGAAAATGGTGTGAATTATTTCACAACACTTTCCTGATCTCTGAAAAGTACTTTGCTCCTGTTTTATGTATTGTGTAGTCACAGGAAATTACACACGAGGGAGGTGAGTACCCAGATTGTAATCGCCTGTAAATGCCAAATGCCTCAGAACAAATGCTTGAGTACCACACCAATTAGCTGTCAGCCCACAGGAAACAGTGATCGGTGACTCACAATTCCCATACGATGAATCCTCTGGAATAACTGAGGTATTACTTCCTGGCTTAGAATCCCTTCCCCAGTTCTAGCCCAGAACTCACGAACTCAAAGGAATGCAAATGACCCCTAGTCTAACTTGTGCCCAAGTGAGCAGCTATCCTCCCCCAGATTGCCATGTCAGGGCATAAACTCTAACCTTCAAAACACACTTGGCTCCAAAGTAAAGCTTTTCACTTTTTACATTTAAAAAACGTTTTCAAGAGCCGGGCAGTGGTGGCGCATGCCTTTAATCCCAGCACTCAGGAGGCAGAGGCAGGTGGATTTCTGAGTTCAGGGCCAGCCTGGTCTACAGAGTGAGTTCCAGGACAGCCAGGGCTACACAGAGAAACCCTATCCCGAAAAACAAAAAAACAAAGAAACAAAACAAAACAAAAAAAAGTTTTCAGGAGATGAGTTCTTGAGATGATATTTTGCCACACATAGAAGCCACCTCTAATTGTCCGTATTAAAAAGGAAGAAATTTTCATATAGCATATGCATCCATTTTTTCAAAGATTCATTAAAAAAACTCATATAAATCCCAAGTTTCTAAATGTTGTGGATAAGAAAAATAAGGATTTTATACAAATATAATAAAGAGAATCAATTACAAAGGCTTGTCATAATAACAGTTAACAACTCTCAAACTATTATCACTTTTCCTAAAAAGCACAATAAATTAACATATTTTTGCCATTGTTCTTTTAAGAAGCATTGTGCCTCTAATGATGGGTTTTACCAAACAGCAGATTCGAGCTTTCTTACTGATGGAAGACTGATTCTCTGTGACAGGCAGGGACTTCCCACAAACTATGAAACAGCCATTTTGTTTGCTACTCATAATTAAAGAAAGCAGTACTCACTAACAACTCTAGAAGTTTCTTCACTCTAGATTCTCAACAATAATAATAATAAACCTATACTTTATATTTAACAAGTATTCTATACCTTCCAAAGCGGTCTTTACAGATTACCTAATATTAGACATTGGTCGCCCAACAGAGAAATCAAGACATAATGTACTATTTACTCAGTTAATTCTGAGGCTTTCCCCTATTAGCATTGACGACTGATGTGGGAAGGCCCAGCTCATGGTAGGTGGTACCATCCTTAGGCTGGTGGTCCTCGGTGCTATACCAAAGCAGGCCGAGTCAGTAAGCCGTGTTTCTTCTGGCCTCTCCTTGAGTTCCCACCCTGACTTCCCTCACTGATAGGCTGTGATGTGGAAGTGTAAGCCAACTACAGCCTTTCCTTCTGAGTTGCTGTTTGTCGTGGTGTTAATCACAGCAGTAGGAACTCTTAAGACAGTGACAACCGTCACCAGATTCGTTTGCATTCTTTAAAATCGTAACAATAATTTCCTCTGGCTTTTTTTCATCCGGCATGAGAATTTCCATGGTATTCAAATCTTCTGCCTACCATTCTGCTATGTGGGTTTTTATTATTGGGTTTTACAGGTTGCTCTCAGCCCTGATGGGGGTAAGCATCTATTCTTTCACCATGAAGCATGTTGTCAGATGCAGGCTTTCCATGGGTGCTCCATCAGACTGAGGAAGCTCCCATCTATTCTAGTTAGCTGGAAGGTTTGAAGTGTGTGTGTGTGTGTGTGTGTGTGTGTGTGTGTGTGTGTGTGTGTGTCTGTAATCACCAATGGATGTTAGACTTACAGTACTTTTTCTGTGTCTCTATAATGATTATACATTTCTGCTTGTTAGCATTTTGAATTGCAATTATTGATTTAAAATGTTAACAGTGTTACATTCCTAGAGTAAGCTGTTCTTGATTTGGATGCGTTCATTCCTCTTTAGCGTGATTACTGATAAGGTTGGGTTAAGCCTCTTCTGTCATGTCTTCCATTTCTCTCACTGGTTACATTCTCTTCTTTTTATCTTTTCTGGAATTACTCAAATATTTCTAATTCCAATTTATTTCTTTTGATTATTAATTATAACAATTTTGTGGTTACTTTCAGTTTTATAACATACATTTTTTAAAAACTTGTTATACCTTATCCTCAAGAGGTTTTACTGCATGCCACAAAGAGCATCAAAATGCCACAGTGGTAGGGAGGTTGGGCATCACCAATCTGAAAACCTGAATTCAAAATGTTCCAAGTGGTAAAGCTGGGAAGCCGCAAGAGAAAGCCTGTTTAGACAGCCTGGAAATCTGAAAAACTACAGGTTCTGAAGCACATCTGATTTCAGGTACTTCAGGTAAGGGACACTCTCTATATAAGTCTATTTCCCCAACTCTTGCCCTGTGTGCTATTTTTATTATAAATTGCATACCACAGCTTATCATTTTAAACTAATTATCTTTCAGAATCAAATAGAAATACTTTTAATATGTTGTGTCGATGAAAATAAATTTAACGTTAAAAAGGAATAACCTTTAAAAATATTAATAAATAATTGTATGTGGTCACCGATGTAGCACCATGTTCTTCATCCCTTCATACAGATCTGTTTCCATAGCACCTCATTCCTGCCTGGGGCCTTCCCTTAACATTGTTCATATTATTAAAAGCCAGCTTTACAACCACATTTCAGCCTTGTTTGGAATATGTCTTCGCTGGCTTTGGATCTGAGTCAGCTGCTCCTCTCTCCATTAATGGTGCTCCTACATGCCCTGCCTGAACTGTCCCAACAGCGCATCTGTATTAACAGTGCTCCTAGCCGGGCAGTGGTGTCACACGCCTTTAATCCCAGCACTCAGGAGGCAGAGGCAGGTGGATTTCTGAGTTCCAGGCCAGCCTGGTCTACAGAACAGCCAGGGCTACACGGAGAAACCCTGCCTCGAAAAAACAAAAAAAAAAAAAAAAACAGTGCTCCTGCATGCCCTGTCTCCAACAGCACATCTGTATTGACAGTGCTCCCGCTTGCCCTGCCTGCACTGTCCCCAGCAGCACAGCTGTATCATTGTTACCTTTCTTCTTCTACACATAACACCTCCTTTTCTCATTTGCTTATTTTAAGATTTTACTCTCATCAGTGGTTTTAAACAATTTAATTATGGTATGCCTTGATGTTATTTAATTACAGAGTATCTCAACATCATTTTCCTTGTTTTAAATTGCAGCTCATTGAGTTTCTCAGATCTATGAGTTTCTACAGTTTTCAACCTGTTTTGTTTTGTTGTTGTTTTTGTTGTTGTTTTCCAGCTCTTATCTCTGCAAGTATTTCTTTTGTTTTCTCCCCTCCTTTGAAGGATGATCAGGACACGGGTGAGACCACGTGAAACTATCTACATATTTATTGACAGGGGTGGGGGGGATCAGTAGTTCAAAGTCTGCTGTACAGTGAATTCAAGGCCTAAGATACTGTCTCAATAAATAAAAATAAGTTTGGCAGTAAGAGAATTTAAGACTCATGCTTAAGTGTTTACTAACTGATAAGATACATATTATTCCATCTGATTCTCAAATACCCCTGTAGAGAAAGCAGAATTAAAATGCAATTTCATGTAATACACACACACAAACACACACACACAAACACACACACACACACACACGACAGGAATAAATATTACTGTTATTATACTATTTAAACTACTACGTTTGCGAATCCCCTCATTCCTGGTTTGCACATAAGGAAACAGTGTCAGAGAGGCCAACTTACAGAACAGGTCAAGTGCTAGTAAGTGTCAAAGCCAGGACTATTGTCAGTGTGCCCAAGCCTTTGTCCTCTGTCCCTTTCAATAAACCACATGATTCTTGTATAGCCAAGAGCGATGAAGTCATGCAGTGGGTTCTCAAGGGAAACAAGGAATCATCTTTCTACATGATATTCAAGAGCGAGATCTGAGCCTCTTTTGTGTAAACAGTAAAACGAGATGAGTCAGAACAGAGGTTTACAAAACAATTCCAAGTGTGGTTCTTTGTACTTTATCTATTAAAATTTAGAACTAAATTCTCCCCTTTTTACTAAGAACTAAGATACAATTTTCATTATATATATAACAGGAATTTAGTATCAATTGGGCAAAGTGATCTGTAATCTCAGCAGCCGTGAGACCAAGGCAAGAAGATCCCAAGTTTCAGATCAGCTTGCACCACATAGTAAGTTCCAGGACAGATGTTCTTTTTTTAAAGTAAGGAATTATTATCACCAATAAGTCAAACACTGTCATGAGTGTACACATTAGCAGGAACACAGCATGACAGAGTTGGGGTGTTGTATACGGTACTGTTAACAAAACTACAGATTTTCATGGTAAGATCATGAAACACTAAAGGAGCTGAAAACATTTCAAAGTGATGAAACACTGGGTAGAAAAGTAAAGATAAGGGCCGGAGAGATGGCTCAGTGGTTAAGAGCACTGACTGCTCTTCCAGAGGTCTTGAGTTCAAATCCCAGCAATCACATGGTGGCTCAACCATCTGTAACGGGATCTGATGCCCTCTTCTGGTGTGTCTGAAGACAGCGACAGTGTACTCATATACATCAAATAAATAAATAAATCTTTAAAAAAATAAAAGTAATGATAAATTTAGATGCCTGTACCTCCTCTACAGCACGGATTCGTTCGTTCGTTTGTTTGTTTACAGACAGGGTTTCTCTGGGTGGTCCTGGCTGTCCTGGAGATCTACTTGCTCTACCTCCTAACAGGTGGGATTAAAGGCATTTAAATTAAATTCAAATTGAATTAAATGAATTAAAATGTAAAGCTGCTACCCAGCTAACTCTTAGAGTTTTCTGATGTTTAGTATTTTTGGTAAATTACTCATAGATTACCCAAAATTACTTATTGATCCAAACTCTGCACATAATTTCAGGGAGTTTGTGGACATACACCTCATTCACAAGCCCATTTTTGACCTTTCCACAGGTCCATGGGTTCTGAACTAGTAACTCCAACTATGCATATTCACGTGTATACATGGCTTGTGTGTGTGTGTGCGCATGTGTGTGTGTGTGTGAGCACACACAAGTGTGTGCACACATTTGAATAAGCATGCACACACAGAGGTCAGAGGTAACACTTGATCAACTCCACTTGTTTGTTTTTGTTATTGTTGTTTTGTTTTGTTCTGAAGCAAGGTCTCTCATGGTACCCTGAGCTCTCAGATTTGGCTTTGCTGACTAGTCAACAAACCCCAGGATTTCCCTGCCTCTGCCTCCACAGCATGAGCAGCCATGCCTGCCCTTCGAATCGATACTGATGATCAAAATTCAGGTCTTGTGCATAGGCAGCTAGCACTTTACCCACTAAGCCATCCCTCAGTCCCTCTTGAACATTTTCAATGAACAAGTCGATCAGCAAGAGTCACTGGTGTAAGACATTATCAGTAAGCAGACATGCTTTGTAAGTGGCAGATATGCCCACACATAATCATAATAACTGGTCTATTGACTAATGTTCAAGTAGACTACCACAGGAAGACAGATGAAGGGACGAATATTTTAAGCAGGAGTCCTGATGATTTTCCTGAGTGGCCATGGAGACAGGAGGCGGCTACATTTCTGACTTGGGTGTAACCAACATTTCTAAAATCTTGACTTGAAAAGCAAATCTTACTAGTGTGTCATTTTATTTCTGTACTTACTGTCTCCTTTTGGACCGACTGTGCCTATTAACATACCCTCATAGCATCTACCGAGGCTGGGAAGAAGTTTCTACAGAGAATTAAAGTAGTAAACTAAACCTGTCAAACACCCCACCTCTTCTTCCCAGATAAGACAATGGATAACCGCAAACACCTTGGCACCTTGCAATTCAGTTACTCTAACCTGTTCCTTTCACAGATGAGAGTACTGAGACCACACTCTTGCTTCCTAAGAACGCAACACGGTCACCAAGAATGACAGTCTCTGTCAGGGAGCAAGAGATGAACTAGAGATAGGGAAGGCACTTGGTTTAGCTTTATGAATTTTTAACAGATATATTTTCAACAGCTCAGTAGCTCTGTGCTTGTGGTAGATGATTCTATGACACAAACAGCTAAAGGGAGAGGCAAAGGCACTCTGTAAGGGATGCTGCAGGAAAGGTGAAGGATTTCCATAAGGGATGCCAGAGGAGGGGAGGAAGCATTGCATAATGACAAGGTTGGGAGCAGGAGACATGATTCAGTGCTTGCTACTACTTTAGAGGACTGAAGATCAGTTCCCAAGTACTGCTTTGGGCAGCCTACAGGCTCCTAGAACAGGCTCCATACTGCTTGGAAGTAGTATATGCCCACAAGTTTTTACTGATGAGAAGAAAATTTAAAATCATGAGGATAATTAAGACGGACTTTTAGGGGCTTAAGACATGGCTCAGAGGTTAAGAGTACTGACTGCTCTTCTAGAGGATCCAGGTTCAATTCCCAGTACCCACATGGCAGCTCACAACTGTCTGTAACTCCAGTTCCAGGGATCTGACACCCTCACACCAATGGACATAAGATTAAATTAACTTTTTTTTTTTTTTTTAAAAAAGAGGGACTTTTGGAAGAAAGAAATCATCTTCCTACTTTATAAACGAGGTTTAAAAAACAGAAAGCATCTTTGCACCATTTGCCTTTTGTGGTTTGGTGGACTCTCCTGCTCTTCTGTGTGCTGCTGGGGAGGACCACATCTAGAACATTTAGAAGGAGAGGTAAAAATAGAAACCTTGATTTTTTTTTTTTTTGGTTGAGGACAGAATCAGAAACAGCCATAATCTTCCACTCTTTTAAGAATTCAGGTCCAGAAACACTAAGTTCGAGATTAAAATTCAACACTAAAAAGGAAAAGACGGGCCAGTCCTCAGCAGCATACTTGCTAGCCAAAAAAGTGAGCGTTCTCAGCACCTTTGTGGTCCAAGTGCTGCGGAGTCTCACAGACTCCTGTTACCAGGAGCCCAGCAACAGAACCCTTTCCAGCAGGGACTGTGGTTGGTAAGGATATGAACTTTTTCAAAAGGCTTGATACGGCTACACCGTGACAACATTTGTAGCTACTCAAAGTAACCTAATAAGGGTCATCAAATATCATGCTTTGGGTGGTAAGCTGATCTAAACTGGGGATCATAAAGGGATGTTATTCCCCCCCAGCTCCACAAGAG
This sequence comes from Rhynchomys soricoides, assembly GCA_019843965.1. Classification (NCBI taxonomy): domain Eukaryota; kingdom Metazoa; phylum Chordata; class Mammalia; order Rodentia; family Muridae; genus Rhynchomys; species Rhynchomys soricoides. Next base: position 64,292 of record JADRCH010000056.1, on the reverse strand, counting down.
CAGCACAATGGAGAGACTGGCTGGTTCATTATTAGAGGCACTACACAAGGATCCAGCCTTTGGTGAAGTGTGGGCATGACACAGGAAAAGCAAGCCAGCTTCCAAAGAAAGCCCTGCTTGTTTTTGCTATGTTTTTTAAACTACGTGACTTTTCTCTATGGTGAATCGCCTTCTAGGGTTAGCTTGTCATAGTGTGTTTGTCTCCCTAAGAAGAGCCACAGAATAACTCTATACTGTAATTCATACAGAAATGCTTTAAATGTTTGAATGTTTCCCAAAGCACAGCAGGTGAGTCCTAACTTCATCCCGAGATGTAATAAGCATTCAAGGTCTTCGCACAGAGGAGCGTGCTTCACTTCTGAAAGGCTCCTCTGTTTTGAGTAGGAACAAGACCTCAGTTCTTCTGCACTAGGACCCATTCAAACTGCCAATTGTATCACTTTCCGAGTTTCCTTGACATGCTTGACATGCATCATTCAAGACCGGCTCAGCTTTACGTGGGCCGGGGAACTGCTCAATTTCTGCTTTAGCAAGAAAACAGCCTCACCAGACTCACCAGGGTGAAAGGTGACATGCTCACACAGAAACTGCTGAAAACTTTTTCAAAAAAAACCAAAAAAACCCAAACTGATTGCTGTCCCCAAGTCAAAGCAATGGTGAAATCTATTAATCCTGGTTTCTCAAGACTTAGAGAAGCCAAATGCAAATGAAGAACATATTACAATGCAGATACTCTCTCACTCCTAGATGCCCAGACTCAACACCACAGCCTGCTCTCAGCTTTTTTAAAAACATAGTTGTAGAATCTCTTCAGGAAAAGAGAGAGAGAGAGAGAGAGAGAGAGAGAGAGAGAGTGTTAGTTCTGCTTACCCACAATAGAACTAGAGACTGTAAGAGACATTCACTGGCCTGAATCCACTGACTTCAAAGCAACAGTACATATACCTTCGAGGAGGCAACACCAAGTGAATACTCAGTTACTTCTGCCTTTCTCAAATAGTTCACACCCATTCCTGAAAATCAAAGTCCAACCAAGAATTGTGTGTAATTTTTAAATCCAACCCTTAAAAAAACCAAAGCCCCCCTTCTTATCAACCTAGAAGACACGATTAAGAACTGTGTGGCCATCGCACCAAAAATATTCTTTGGACTAATTGTGCAAAATAACCCCAAAGCAAGGAAGAGTTTGCTGAGAAATTCTGTAAGGCAGATTAGCTCAATCTAACAATAACATGGAAACATCAACAGCCATGTCTGAGTCACCGATCCTAGCAGAAGGGAAGAGTCTGCATACAGACTTCACATGCATACCTACCTCCTCAGGTCTTAGCGCCTGGCAGTCATGGGTCCTGAGAAACAAACTTGGAAGCTTTAAAATCCAGCCTGTCTTCAGCTGTGCCTGTCCTTGGATGGTCATGAGCAAAAGTCAGTGTTTGACCAAAGAACAAGCAACTCACTCTATGCTGAAGTAAATGTTCTGCCTACTACTACAGATCTTAATCTCAAAAGAATTTGGCCTAGGTAGAAAGGCCAACCTGGAACACAGGTGTGGCTTGGAACTATGAAGAAATATATTAAGAGGCAAAACTGTAGATGTCATCACCATTTCTAATCTACAACAGCGTAGAGTATTTAAAATGCACAGTGAGACCTCACCTCCCTAGAAGAGTGTGCTCACACAGGCTTTGAAACGGGACTGTGCTGTGAACTCCCATACTGTTTTTATAAGTTTTCCTTTGTCACTTCAATTGTAAATGCCAATAATTTTAATCAAGTGAAAAACCATTAACAATTAGCATTAATTTGTGTTTCCTAGAAAGAATTAAGAAACCGTGTTAAGACAAAAAAAAAAGACAAAGTATCCCTAACTCCAGAGTCACTGGACTAATTTGAAACAAATATAAACATGGTCTTGAAACAGTGACTGGAAACACTGTATCATTTATGCAGCATTAAGCTAGTGGTAAACCTCAAGGGCTAGAGTCCAAGTTTGCTTTCCAACTGGCCCAAGTACAGTTTCCTTATCCACTTTACAATCCATGTTTATGGGATGGCAGTGGCTCATTCTGAAACATCTTTTATGCTGCCTCCATAAAAAGTGGACATTACAAAATAGCTTTCCAAAGTGAAAGGAAAAGTAATTTTGAAATTACACATAATCTTAAAATAAAAGTACATTATAATATGCACTTAGAATTTTATTTATGATGGTGAAATCTTGACATGCAAACTAAACTGTGGTGACCAACAGTAGAGTAGCCCTTGTCAGAACACAGAGATCACCTAGGAATAACATGCAAAGGGACAGGAGACGATTTTCAGCAGCAATGCAAATATTGGGTATTTTTGATTGTGGTGACTTTTATGGATATATACACCTGTCAAGAGATAGCTAACTACCACTTAACACAGAAGCAATCTACTACTCCTACGTGAGGTCTCAATGAAAATACACACATGCATTTAAATCGTTACTCTCTTCTATTTGGCCACAAGTTCACTGAATTAGAAGTTAGGCAGAATTCCAAGGGACAGATATAAGGAAATATATTCTGTTTGGGTGGCTCAGAAACACTCTGGGATAGCTCTGGGACGTAAAATTAACTATACCAGTCTGTCTCCAACACAGGCTCAGAGTATTTGGGGAAGCACTGAGGACTTCGTCTTTGGGAATTCATAAATGAATGAAAAATGAGACATAACTACTCCAAGGTATAGTCGAGGAGAAAGTTTTATTATATTATTATATTATTATATTTATTATATTATATGAGGAAGAGCACAAGCAGAGGCATTTAGAAAAGTCCAGACTGAGTATGGCCATGAGAGGAGAGAAGGGAGCGCAAGACAGGAAGAGAAGAGGAAGCCAAGAGACCAAGAGAAGCCAAGAGAACCAGGAGGGCTCAGAGCCAAAATAAAATCGCTGGGCTCAACAGGAGAAAAGAGAAGTGAAGCCTGGGGGCTGGAGAGGTTTAGGGTAGGGGGTGCCTTATGCCACCCAGGATGACTCTGTAACTAACGGTCACTAGTGAGTAGGGACTGAGGGAGACCTGCAGCCAGAGTCCTCTTTGCCATGTTAAACAGGCACCTCAACCTTCTGTCCTGAGTGTCTTTGAGACCTAACAGTCAGTAGAAAGTTGATGAAGTAACCATTCTTGCATTAACAATTCCACTATTTCATGGAACATTTGGAAAAGAGACCAAGAAAGGGTAAGATCAGGTGACAAGTGAGGAGGGGATGTGGGGTTAAAGACAGTGGGGGGGGGGGGTTATAAAAGGTGCTGGCTAACTGTATGTAAACCTGACACAAGCTAAATTCCTCTGAGAGGAGAGAGCCTCCATTTAAAAAAGGTTTCTTTATGAGTGGCCTGTAGGCACTCCTAAGAGTGCAGCAATAGAAGCCCTAAGACAAAAGCTGCTTTTCTAGCCTCAATTTGTCATAGTAGTTTTTTTGTTTCATTTTTTTTATGATGGACAATACATAAAAGTGTAATTGATAACAAAAGTGTAAAACCCTAAGTGAAGAGAGCCATGGCTTCAGAATGGCCATTACAGAAGTTCACTACAGAGTTTGGGACTGGGTGGGTGTTTTAGTGGCTGAGATCAGCACAATAAAATGAGTTTATCTAATAAGTTAATATATATAATTTATTAATTTATTTAAAATAAATCTTAAAATACAAAAAATAAAAACGCCACAATTTCAAAAAGGCCATTTGTGTTTGTGATATGACCGCTATGGTAGGAAACTGTGCTTACCTCTTGAGTCAACCATGTACTCTTGGCTCAGACTGGCCAAGTCTGAGCTGCCCTGCCACTACCCCACAAAGAAAGAAAATCAAGTATCTATCCTATGTGGCTCTTCAAAAATAGATCCTAAGTAGTTATTCTCTTTAATTTTGAAAATCTAAAAAATGATAAATATTTATAAAATAAGAAAACATAAATTGTTCCCAAGCATACCATTTGGGGACAAATAGTGTTAAGAATGCCCAGTCTTTTTTACTATGTATACATTATTTTTTTAATTAGTATATATAATTTACCTATTATTTGCTATATATAGTTTACCTATTATTAGAAAATACTTTCCAGGTGTGGTGGTGCACACCTTGTTTTGTTGTTGTTTTGTTTTGGGTTTTTGTTTTTGGGTGTTTGTTTGTTTTTTGAGACAGGGTTTCTCTGTGTAGTCCTGACTGTAGACCAGGCTGGCCTCAAACTCAGAGATCCATCTGCCTCTGCATCCCAAATGCTGAGATTAACAGTATGCACCATGACCAACCACCTACCACCTAGCTCATCCCAACACTTGGGAGCAGAGGTAGATGGAGCTCTGAGTTCCAGGCCAGGCTGGCCTACAGAGTGAGCTCTACAGAGTGACAGCCAGGGCTACACTGAGAAACCTTGTTGCAGAAAAAAAAATTCCCATGAAAGGATATGGGGAAGGAGGAGGTGTAGTTCACGTACATTATATACTTTTATAAAAACGTCCCTATGTTACAGGTACAGTGATGTGTGCAATCTTCTTTTTTTTTTTTTTTTTTTTTTTAAGTAAAAATCAATGTCCTTGGATTAGGCATATATCTCAGTGGTACAGTACCTGCCTACAGAACTCCCTAGGTTTGGGAAACAAAAAGAGAGAAAAGAGGGGACTGGAGAGAAGGCTTAGCTGCTTACTTGCTGCTCTTGCAAAGGATGTGGGTCTGGATTTTAGTACTCACTTCAGATGGTTCAAAAAACACCTGTACCTCCAACACATACAAGCACAAACACACACACAGATACACACATATTTACACATAAATAAAAATGGTCTTTCTTTAAAGGAAATAAAATTATTTGTTACTAAACTTTTTAAAAAAAAAAAACAACAAACATGTCTTTCATAATAGTTCATACAGTCTGATTGTACCATGATCTATCTAAGCCTCATGTTGGTACCAAGGTGGTTTCAAATGGGTTTGTTCTCAGAAAACATTTCAGCAAGCATCCTTGAACAGAGACAAGACAGAGAATGGGGGACAAAGCTTTGAATCCAGTTCCTCCAAAAGTTTACACATTCCATTCTATTTATAAGAAATGTCACTGTCTACTCTGTTGGGAACTATTGGGAGCAGAAAGATAGGCAATGTTCTTTCTTGAATACCTACTGTAAGTCTCAACGAAATTCCAGAGAAAATCCAATGGCTTGATCTCAGTGAAAGGTGTGTAGAAAAGCTGGGTATGGAGACCTGTACCCATACGCCCTGCTGCCTGCAAAGCTGAGAGAGGGGTCACTTGAGCCCAGGAGTTTGAGGACAGCTTGGGTAATATCATGAGACACTATCTCAAAAGTAGCAAGAACAAGCCAGACAGTGGCACAAGCCTGTGATGCCAGCACTTAAGAAGTGGAGACATAAGGATCAGGAATTCAAGGTCATTTTCTGCAAGACAGCAAGTCTGAGGCCAGCCCATAATACTGTATAAAGCAAAGTGACACCATGTTACTGATAAGGCCAAATGTATAATGTGCTTTCAATATCTGTGAATACTTGAGGGGACCATAATTTCAATGATCACAGTATATATTAATTACTAGAAAATGAAACTTTTGTGTCAAGGGTTAATGAGACAGCTCAGCAGGTAAAGATGTTTGACTGATAACCTGGGTTCGCTCCACAGAAACCCCATGGTAGGAGGAGAGAATCAATTCTTGCAAGTTGTCCTCTGACCTACACACACACACACACACACACACACACACACACACACACCTGGAGGTCTGTTTCTAAAAGCTTTGCCACAGTGTCTGGAAAAATATTTTCTATACTGTGTGTGCATAGTTTGTAATTGTGTGTGCATGTAGGCCAGAAGTTGACACTAGACATCTTCCTTCTCATTCTTTAAGACAAGGCCTGTCACTGAACCTAGAGCTCCTATTTCTGCTAGACTGATGGCCAGCAACCTCCTGGGACCCAGATTTCAACACCCTTCTGCTCTGTATGTGCCACATACCTGGCTTTAGATTGGTCCTCGTGCTGGCACAGAAGACACCTTACTTACTGAGCCATCTCCCCAGTCCTCCATGTCTTAAAGATAGTCTATTTCTCTAAAACTTCTAAAACATCAAGATAGTATTACCCAGGTAGGTAAGAACTTGGTAAGAGTGACAGTTTGTGAGTTCATCAAGCTCTATACTTAAAATTTATAACATTTCCTGGGTGTCTATATTAATTAAATTTCACAAAAATAGGAAATGTCATTGTCCTTGCCATTAATATATTTACTAGGTAATCTGATAGTGTGAATTAATACAATACTCAGTAAAATATGAATTAGAAACCTCATCTTTTAACAATCCTACTTTTACTCATTTATATCAGACTTTTAGCAACATTTTTGGCATGAACGCTCTAAGGAAGCAATGCACACATCTTGCAGAACTTGGATATACAGATAACACTGTTTAAATTAAAGTTATGGTGATTCGATACTTCAACTCAGTTCAATTAGTGGCTATTAATATCTCCTGTGGCCAACATGTTGCAGGGACTTCTCCAGTGCCGCACAGACAGGTGGAGGAAGACACCACACCGAACTCTAAATCAGCCTTTGGAAAACTGGCAGGTCACAGGGATTCTTACCATCCTTACTCAGCAACTGGGAAAAAACCAATAGATGCTGGACTTTTAGCATCTGAAAACATTCCTTAGGATAAGAAGGTGACAAACGAATTCTGACTATACTACCTATGTGTAGCTAGAAGGGCAGGGTACGTATGTGAAGGAACAGGGACAAGGATGTGCTGGCAGAGGAGCCTGTGATACACAGCAAACATGGGCGATCCTGCTTCGAATCAGAATGCTTTCCCCAAATCTCAATCACCAAAGAAATGGGCACAGTGTAGATTCTCTCCGCTTCATGCCTGTAGGCAAGGGCTGCTGCAGCTCTGTCTGACTTTTAAGTCTTGAAACAGGCCCTCTTAAAACTATTTACTTTGAAATCTGGCCAAGACATGTTTTTTTTTTTATTTTATTTTTAACCTTAGAAAAATATCTAGTTAAGTCACATTTTTTGTTTGTTTGCTTAAGATTTTATTATTTTATTGTAGGTGTACGGGGTTTCTGCCTGTGTGTAGGCAGGTGTACCACATGCATACTTGGTGTCCATGCAGCTAGAAGGAGTCCATCTGGAAATGGATTACAGATGGTTGTGAGCCACCATGTGGGTTCTGGGAACTAAACCCAGGTTCTCTGCAAAAGCAACAAGTGCTCTTAACCACACTTTTGCAGGCTCCTTTGCAGCTGTTGGTTATTAGGGCAGGGGCTTCAGGATAGATTAGATTAGATAGATAGAGAAATGGATGGATGGATGGATGGATGGATGGATGGATGGATAACCTTATCTATGCAGGCCCAAGTATCTTTCAAATCACAGGAGAAAAGAGATTCAAGTGCAAAGATGCTTGACCTACTGTCCTTAACTTTGACTGTGGAGAGAAGACGACCTGAGCAAAGGAATACAGGTGGCCTCCAATGCTCGAAATAACCTCAAATTTATGTACAGCAAGAAGGGGAATCTTCTTGAAGAGAGGAGCAACTTCAGCCAACATCTGCAATGATGCCCGATAATGATGTGTCCCTAGAACCTCTCGAAAGGAATATAGTCCTGACTTCGGCCTAGTGACACCTAAGCCAGACTCCTGGCCTATATAGTACAGGAAGGTAATAAATGTGTGTCAGTTACACGGCTAGGTTTGGAGCAATGAGAGCAATGAGAGAGGTAATACAGATTCACACAGCTTTACTCCAGACTCAGCTAATTCTATCAGCTTGGCCTTGGATGGGTCACAAGAGAGACAGCTATTACCTGGAAGATGCGGGTGGGGTGGGGATGAAAATGTAAATATTCCAGAGTTCCCAATTGTTATGAAATATAATGCATGTGGGGGAGGGGTGACTGGCAGGCTCAGGTCAAGGTGTTCCCCTGAGAATCACACTATGCCACAGACCTAATAAAGGAGGTTTATTTGGGGGAAGAGGAGGGAATGAGGGCCTGGAGGAAGGTAGGGGTAGCCAGAAGGGAGCAGAGCTATGAGGGCAGAGGAGGAGGGGGGACAGAGAAGAAAAGGAAGGAGAAGAGAGAGCCCTGTCACATGGGAGCAGAGAGAGAGAGAAAGAAAGTGATCTGGAGTAGCAAGCAGTCCTTTTACATGCACCACCTGGCTGAGGCAGCCATTGCTAGGTCCGTGGGAGGAGCCTAGCTGTCTGCCTGTAAGTTAACACTAATAATGCCAAGCAAAGGATCTTTGTCAATGGATGACTCCCAGAGAATGGTTCCTACAAGCAGACCCTGGAGGGACATGAAATACAGATCCCAAACCCCCAAGATTATCATTCAGAAGTTCTAAGGTGAGGCTCAGGAACCTGAACAGGAAAAGGAAATTTTGAAATTTGTTCTCTAATAAATGGCTGGTAATGCTGGGGTGCTCCCATCTTCTCGCCCAACCTCCCTAGACCTCTACTCCTCTGAGCAAGACCCAAAAAGCAACTCTGGTCAGAGGTTACCCTGGCAGCTAGCCCATCTAAGAGCAAACTAATTGGTTAACTGCACAGGTTTGACATGGGCAGGTCTGAATCCACCCTGACCTCTTAGTGTGCTTTGAGCAATCCACGTTATTTTCTGTGCCTCCCGGTTTGTCTTTCATTTGCATAAGGGAAGCGGAAAACCTACCAACCCACAGTGTTGCTATGACAGCTTCAGCACAGTCCTTAAAGCAGTTAGGTCCTATGATCACCAGCATACCGCACTTCTATTTTTAGAGTAAATCTGGGCAAAATAAGCATTCTGAAATCTTCAATGTTTTCATTCCTATAACAGAATGTAGAAAGATGAACTATTTAGTGGAAATAAGCTTCCATCCTGAAGAGCATGGGATGCAGAGTGTTTACTGAGGTTGTGTTTTGGGTGGAGAAAGGGGGAAAGGAGCCATGGGAGCTCTTTGGGGCTGTGTATACTACAAGAGGCACTGTTTAATCCAAAATTCTAAAACAGTTGGCTGAAACAAAAAGATGCTTTCCTTAATCACAAATTATCTAGAAAATATGCCTTTTGCTTTTGACCTTTGGATCTAAAATACCAAGCCCATGAATTACAGAGAGCCTTCCAGGACAGGTTATTTTATTAGCTAAGTGGGTGGGCCTCCATTCTGACTGGAAGATGGTTGACATCGAAATAGATGACTTGCTCACAGTTAAATAATCTCAACTGCCAGGTGCATATGAAGCACAGATACAATCAAGTCACTAAACATAACCAATCATTAACACCGAGATGAACAAATATAAAAAGCAAATAGCCCAGCAGATACTGGGACACTTTATTTTTTTCAAGATTATTTATTTTATGTATATGAGTGCTCTGTCTACATGTATTCCTGTATGCCAGAAGAGGACATTAGGTTTCATTATAGATGGTTATGAGCCACCATGTGGTTGCTGGGAATTGAACTCAGGAGCTCTGGAAGAGCAGTCAGTGCTCTTAACTGTTGAGCCATCTCTCCACTCCTGGAACACTTTATTTTTATAGTTAAATAACGTGGAGCTGAGGTCACAATTACTCTGGCCGGGAAAACAGAAGAAGCCTAGAGGCAGGGTTCTGTTAACCAGGAACCTCCTTTACCACTCCCAAAGGACAAGGATAGACAGTTCCAGGTCGATCTGAACAGCCTGTATCATTATCTCAAAGACCCTCCAGGATGCTTGACTGTCGTACAAAATCTACTTGATTTTTCACCATTTTGCTTCTCTCTGCTCCTGAGAGGCAGCCTTGGCAGTCTGATCCCCCAATGGAACTTTCCTTCTCCTCATGGAGTGGTCAAGCTCTGTGGGTTTCCTGCATCTTTCTTTCTTTCCTCTGGATCATTTAGCACTGTTTCCTTGCTTGTGTTTATTCCTGAGCTTGATAATTTTATGTCAAGTTGACACAAGCTAAAGTCATCTGAGAGAAGGAAACCTCGATTATGAAAACGCCCCAGTAAGATTGGACTGTAGGTAACTCTAGGGCAGCAGTACTCAACCTATAGGTCGTGACCCCTTTGAAGGTCAAAAGACCCTTTCGCAGGTGTCACCTAAGACTGTCAGAAAACACAGATATTTACATTACTATTCATAGCAGTAGCAAAATTACAGTTATGAAGTAGAAATGAAAATTATTTTATGGTTGGAGTCACCACAACACGATTAAAGGGTCACAGTACTAGGAAGGTTGAGAAATAATACTGTAGGACATTTTCTTAATTAGTAACTAATGGATCCAGCCCCTTGTGGATGGTACTATCCCTGGGCTGGCAGTCTTGTGTTCTATAAGAAAGCAGACTGAGCAAGCAATGATGAGCAAGCCAGTAAGCAGCACCCCTCCATGGCCTCTGCATCAGCTCCTGCCTCCGCGTTTCTGCACTGTTTAAGTTCACGTCCTGACTTCCTTCGATGATAAACAGTGACATGGAAACATAAGCCAAATAAACCCTTTCCTCCCCAAGTTTGGTCATGGTCTTCCATTACAGCAATAGTGCCCTAACTGGGACATTTACTTCATTTTTTTTCTCTCCTTTCTCTCTTTCTCCTTACCAGCTGAGAAACTTGAGTGTCAGTGTTTTGTTTGCACAGTCGGGGTCTCACTGCACAGCCCCAGGCTGACCTGGAACTCCCAATGAAACCCTCAGTGTACTGATGATCCTCCTTTACACCCTCCTCAATGCTAGATTACAGCACACACGATCATGCCAGGCTCAGCAGTACATTTTTATGAAAAAGTATCATTAAAAGCACCAGAAGAGAATTAGTTTAGAGCACTTGTGTTAAAAAAAAAAAAAACCAAAACAACCTCTGAGCTTAGAGTTAGACTTACAATGAGAAATGGCAGCCAACAGACTTGCACAGTCTTTAATTGCATATATATGGATCTATATTAGCTACTAGTAATGGGGGGGAGGGGATATTTTGACCGAGTTTGAGGATACATTCAGTCATGACAGGGACAGTAGAGTGGCAAGAAGGGGACTGTTCACCCTGCCCATGCAGACAGAAAGCAAGAAAGATAAATGTGTATGTTCAGTTCCCTTTCTCCATTTTATTCAGTCCAAGACCTTGTCCCATGGGAAAATGTCACCTATGTTCAGGACAAATCTTCCCTCCTCAGTTAATGTAAAACACTGAGAGCCTGGCACAGAAAGATACCAAATACAAGGCTATGTGGTTAACCAATTAGTTTGACCATCAAGGCCACCACCTGCAGAATTGAAAGATGTAGTCATGTCTGGAAATGGAAATCAAAGTGCTAAATCAATTAACTGCAGACACATTGGAAACTTTATTAGCTTATGGAAAAACTCATTTATAACTGATTAGCATTTTATTATCACTAAATATTTCAGTTCACTTTTCTATCCTTCCAGGAGACTTGTGGCCAGAGTTACTGATTCACAGTCCGACACAATAGAGGAGTGGGCCAGGCAAAGCTGGCCAGACTGAATTCCCCAGACCATGACACAGGTCCATTAAGATAAGGACTCTTTCCGAAGTCCATCAATTCCTGTTTTAAACAAACTTCCAGAGTCTGGGGTGAAAACCTCAGATCTACTCCTGACAAACTGCGAGTCTGAGGCCAAATATCTCTACCTCTCAGAGCCACAGCCCCTCCCCCTTCACAAGGCATTGGTTCAGAGTTCTAGAATTATTGTAAGTTAGTGGCTCTTCTCCATAACTGGGGAATGAGTGTCTCTAAAAGTTAATCACCTATGACCTGATACATAGAAAACAGCATTGTCTACTCACTGTTTGTCACAGTAAAAACAGGAGAAAATGCAACTTTGTGTGGTCAGGAGATTCCCCAACTGTTTCCAGATAAATTCTGTGTGTCTCTGGTCTCCAATGGAGTCACGCCCTTACTAGGGAAATATACCTAGACCTCAATCTCTGCTCATCTTTCAGAAGCAATTGCAGTTTTCAAATGCCTGAGAATTTTCTACCCTCCATATCTTACCGATTGCTAATTCTGATTATTATTATTATTATTATTATTATTTTAAATTCCACCAACGTCCCCAAGGTTTATTTCATTTTTAAAAACCACACATATTCTTTTTTAAAACTCAGATTCCAACAGAAGAGCACCCTGCAACCTCAGCACTCTTCTTCAAAATTCTCAAGATCATCAAAACCCAAGGAGAGCCTGAGGGCGGAGACAAGCAAAGGGAGCCTGAGGATGCACAGTTAAAGTAGGGTGGGATCCTGGGACAAAAGGCCATCAGGTGAAACAAAGGAAACAGTGCCTTGTGCGTCTTAGTAATAATGTAACAATACGAGCACATTAATTGTAACTAATATAACACAGTTATACACAACATTACTAATAGCACTGTGTGCCAGCAAAGGGACACAAGAAATACTCTGTACACTGCTTGATTTCCATGAAAATTCATATAAAAGATAAAGTCTATTAATTTTTTAAAACATCACTACAATGAGATACGGTCTCATAGCTGGCATGGGGGCCATAATTAAGTAAACAGATAACAAATGCTAGTGACTCTGTGGAGAAATATAAACATCTTTACACTGCTCTTAAGATAGAAAAGTTTGGCAGTTCCGTGAAATGCAGTTAAAATGTGACTCAGCATTTCCACTTGGACACTATAAATATACCACAAGAAATAAAAGATAACTTAGTGGGTAAGTACACTAAGTCTTCCAGAGGACCCAGTATCCTACATACTCCAGGATCCACATGGTGGCTCACAACTGTCCCTAACTCCAGCTACAGGGGGTCCAACATCCTCTTCTAGCCTGCTTGGGCAACCACAAAAAGGGTGTACAGACATATATGTGCAGTGCAGGCAAAATAACCATGCACACAGATCTATTTTTAAGTTAAGAAAAACAAATATATTTTCCTCAAAAAAATTTATAAATGTTCATAACAGCATTGTTCATTAGAGCTGTGCAGCTCAAGCTCTACCCTGCTGAGTTCCTCCATATTCCACAAAACAGTGGCTTGTAGGCCCAAGTGACACCACCGTCTTCATTTGAATACAGGGACAGATAAAGAAGGACTTCGAATGGTTTGTGCACACCACCCATCTTACGTGAATCAAGAGGCACCAACAGCGACTACTTATGCAAATGAAGAGGTAACACCTACAAACTTATCAAAGTAAACTGGGAGAAAACTGGCCACAGGGCATATTAAAATCCTATCTAGAGGGTGAAGAGATGGCTTAGCAGCTCAGAGCACTTGGTCTTGTAGGAGTAGAAGTTCGATTCCCAGCACTCACACCGTAGTTCACAACTATCTGAACTTCCAGTTCCAGGGACTCTGACATCCTCTTCTTACTCCCACAGGCACCAGTCATGCGTGGTATGTGGGGTGTGTGTGTGTGTGTGTTCCAACAAAACATTCATACATATAATAAGTCCAAAAAAGAAATAAACTTACTTTGTGGTTTTTTTTTTTTTTTTTGAAGTACGTATATGTGAGAGGAACAGACAGACAAATACCAGGCTCGAGTGCTGAATGACCACACCAGACCAAGGAAGAGTGTAACATTCTCACTTGGACCCCAGGGGAAGAGTACGTCACACTGCAATAAGAGTGCCACACCCACCTGTCATCTCTCTACGCTGGGACACTCAAGGTATCAAAAGAATTCCTGAATGTCCCTGGGGCTCTAGCTCACAATGGTACTCTCCAGAAATTCCATCCGTCCATTCATCCCTGTACCGATGGCTGTCTGCATCAAGTCCTTCATCTCTGCCTTGGCCTCCAATAGGCCTCTTTGAACTCTGTGTTCTTGAATCTGGGTGCGCATGCCTCAAGTAGAGTGTATGACCTGAGTCATTCTAGTGTTTCAGATTGAAATCAAAGAACCTGTGTTTGCCAATGGCCAGCCAATGGAAGAATCAGGACTACGTTGTAAATTATAGCCAATGAAAATAAGTTGCGAATTTATTATCATTCAATAAAGTCTGACATTGTAGAAAGAAGCAAAAAGTGTCTGTGTTGCTAACATAGCATGCTCACGACTACAGCCTACGAGAGGAAACTCCAACAGACTGAACAAATAGATCTTTTTAGTGTGGTGCAGCCATACAATGGACTATGATAGCCATAAGGATTAATATATACTGCATACAACATGGATGACTCGTGAAAACATTATGCTATAAGCCTGCCACAAAGGGATCGCATGACCTGTGATTTTAAAGATAGGCTGGGCAAGGCAGTGTATACCTATAGCAGCACTCCAGAAGTGGAGGCAAGAGAATTAGACACTAACTATCCTGACAGGAATGAAGATATTCTAAGATAACTCTGCTCCTCCCCTTGGCTATCAGACTATTAATACAATACACCCCATGATTTTGGAATTTCCCCAGAAATCTCATACTGAGAGAAAAAAAGGTTGGGAGCCTGGTGTTAGCCAGAGCCCTGAAGAGCTGTCACACCATTTTGACAACTTCGCAGGAGACTCAAGGAGAAGACACTGACAACGGGCAGGCTCACATCTTGACGGTACTGCTTAGCTACGCATACTTCCTGTCCTCTCTATAAACCTACATCTCCTGTGAGGACTCAAAGGTGGCCGTGGGGATCACCAAGCATCTTTGTTCCTCTTCCACCTGGAAGAGCTCTTACTTTTCTGCCTTTAATATTTGCCTTTGCTTTCCTTTTGCTTAAACAGGACTATTAAAAATGGGTGGCCCAGTTTAGTGTGTTGGGGCTGCCTGGGCTCAGTCTGACCTTAATGATTCTGATAACAATAACCTCATGTTATTCTCAGCAACACATACTTTGAGACCAGCCTGGACTATATAAGGCCATCTCAAACAAACAAACAAATAAAACCCTAGGTAAAAATATAAACACAGGGACAGGGAAGGTGGGCATGGGAGCTGGGCATGGGAGCTGTGGTCGGAGATGAGGAGAGGGTGCTGACAGGTACAAGGCAAAGAAACATTCTAAAGTTACCCACCTACTGTGATGTTTGATTTTTTTTGTTTGTTGAGACAAGGTTTTTCTACATAACCTTACCTGGCCCCGAACTCAGTATGTTGACCAGGCTAGCCTCAGACTCAGAGATCTGCCTGCTTCTGCCTCTGGAGCTCTGGAACTAAAGTCATGCACCACCACGTCTGGCTTGAAAGTTGACCATGTACTACTTAAGTGGCTGAAATATATGGCACTTTATGTAACAGAGTTATCATTTTAAAACTAACACTACAGTATGCCCTAAAAATACTGAAGACTATGTAAGGTAAAGCCTTTGACAATAAGCAGTGAATATGAAACCTCTAATTTCCCTGGAAAGTCCTGCTACCTGGCTTTGTAACTAACATTCAACACCAGTGCCCCAGTCCCTAACAGAATGAAGAGACCCATGCATTAGGAAGTTTTCAGTGTGTCTTGGTGTCCTTATTAGATGAGATGAACGTGAATGACCTACAGGTCCCTTCACATGTTCCCAGGGCATGGAACAGTATATAGGATGTCTTCACTGATACTTAACAAATCTTCACTTGCAAAACGGGTATCTTATACGTTCCCTTTGTACACTGCTTCAAGATGCAGTCATTTCCTCTTAATTACTAGAAAATTGGGCCAATGGGTAAATATGTTTACTGCTAAGCCTGACCACCAGAGTTCCATCCCCAGGACCCGCATGCTAGGAGAGAACCATCTGCCATTGTTGTCTAGCCCCAATATGTATAGGATGATGGCACAAACCACGCACACACAAACACACAAAATAAAGAAATGTAATACAAAATAACTAATATATATATATATATATATATATATATATATATATATGTATATATATACACACACACACACACTATTTTCCATTCTCCCCTTTTAAATCATTCTAACCATACTGGCAATGTTAACCTTGTACCAATAATTCAATTAAGGCTCATCTCTTACGGCACAATACATCTGTTTACACAGGAAGATACAGAATAAAGAAACCCTTGCTCCTCCATTCACTTTCAGCAGGAAGAATGAGCGGAATCAAACGGTGCCTTAATGAGCAGTCCCTTAAGCAGCACTGTAAGCTGCTCTCCCAGTCACTTTGAATCTGGTTTCTCTCAACACAATAAGAAAGCATTTAAATTGAGCATTTAACTGTGAAATCCATTTCACATGCAAAAATTATCTCCTACACATTATCCACTTGTTACTACATACTACTCTATTCATACCTGGAGTTGGTTTACAATAAGTAAAAAAAGTGTAGTAATCCTCACCATTGTGAATTCAAGTTATTCAGCTCACTCTAGGAAAATGTTAAAGTAGGCTCTCAGGCCTTCCCACCAGTATCCCAGATCTGGGGTTAATAGTACAGCTGTCTCCCTCAACATGGAAGATATGACCTAAGACCCAGCGGATACCAGAAAACATAAACAGCACTGAGCCGCCAAATCTATATTAGTATTATCCCACAGAACTTTTGCTGAAAGTTTAATTTATAAAGTAGGCCCGATGTGATGGTTTGAATAAGAATGGTCCCAGGCTCACATACTAACCCCCCCAGGCTCACATACTA
>JADRCH010000056.1:10077-47607 GCA_019843965.1 Rhynchomys soricoides | reverse complement strand
TAACCCCCCCAGGCTCACATACTAAACCCCACAGGCTCACATTCTAATCCTCTAACCTGTGAGGCGGTCTCAATTAGGGGTTTCCTTCATCAAGAGTTGCTGTGGTCATGGCGCCTCTTCACAACAGTAGAACACTAAGAACAATGTCTTTAGCAGCTATTTTGGGACTATGGTTTTCCCCTCTTATTTGTGGTTTTGCTTTCTAAGGTTTTGGGTTTTGTCAACTGTGATCCAAAAATACGAAATGGGAAATTACAGAATTATGTCAGAAGTTTTAAACTGAACATCACTGAGAGGGTTACTTGAACACAGTAACACTACAAGCCAAGATGACTACTCACTAACGAAGGGTGGGTAGTGTACAGAGTGTGGGTGTCCTGGACAAAGGTCTAACTCATACTGTAGGGTAGAATTCGACCACACAAAACTTCACAATGGGGTTGGAGAGATGGCTCAGCGGTTAAGAGCTCCGATTGCTCTTCTGAAGGTCATGAGTTCAAATCCCAGCAACCACATGATGGCTCACAACATCCGTAATAAGATCTGATGCCCTCTTCTGGGGTGTCTGAAGACAGCTACAGCGTACTTACATACAATAAATAAATAAATCTTTAAAACAAACAAACAAACAAAAACTTCACAATGTTACTAGGAGAGTCTCAGAAGAGTCAGTAGTCATGTAATGCTTCATCACAACGCTGAGGCCATTCACCTCTCTTAGGTTCATCCCGGGGGGCACTGTACTCAACTCCCAGCACCAAAAAGAAGGGTGAGCACACTCAAATATATTACATTTTAATAGAGCTTACGTGTATGTGTGTGTGTGTGTGTGTGTGTGTATGCTTAAGTGTGGATGCAATAGCATGCTCTGGGTATCAAACTCACGTCATCAGGCCTGTACAGCAAGCACTTTTACCCTCTCAGCCATCTTGCCAATCCCACAATAAAATATATTTTTAGAGACAGAAGGCAGTAAGAGAGAGAGAGAGAGAGAGAGAGAGATTGATTGATTGATTGATTGATTTGTGATTTGTGTCTTTTGGAATTATAGCCAGTTGTCCTCTTACTAGCTTGCATACTTTTGTTAGAAACATCTAGTAATGAATTAATTTGTGTAAGCCCTTAAGTCACTTTATATATAGCACTTTAGGTGCTATTTCAAACTGTATTATTCACGGATGAATGTACTTTAAGACTGGGTACCCCCTATTAAATCTTTACACGGCTAGGAGGAACCATTTGTCTGGAGGTACCCTGACGATGAGATGCAGGAAGTATTCCTATAGGCGTAAGATGCTGTCTGATGCTGTCCTTAGCTTTCGGATTGCAGAAGTTACTTGCCTGCTAAGTCAATAGATTCTAAAGGGGTTTGTTTGGTTTTTCCTATTGTCACAAGATGTTAGTTCCAACACATAGGGACATATGAACAATGGCTGTTCTGGAGTGTTTCGGGAAATATTAAAAAAGAAGGAATCTATCACATGCTCCTGCACTACACCCTGGTTCTCTCATCCCTGGCGGGCTGGCCAGCCATGCACTGGCAGGCAATGGCCGACCTGCTTTCAACTCGTGGAGCTTGACTCAGAGCTCCATGATCTCTCCACCCAGCTCACTAGGTTCCCACTGGCAGGTTACTACCACGCCAGCCCCAAGCTTCAATACCCCCATGGCCTCTGTGGTGCACATCAGGCAAACCCACACTTTGCGGCTGTACCTTTCTCTCTGGAACCCAGAGGAGCCGCTGTGTGAAGGAAAACGTAACACAAACTTAGTTCAGAAACAATAATAACTCAGTCTCTGGGCGCATCAACTAAAAACTAATCTTGTAAACCTTATCAAAGTCTGATGCTACATCTTACTATGGCTCTCCCCTTGCCAAAAGGACTCTCCATCTCTCCTTCTCCTTTCTTCTCCTCCTCCAACCTGAAGTCTGTCCTTATGGGCCCAGTGATTGGCTCCTTTATTCATTAGGGGATTGGTTCACAAGAAGTCACAGGTATAACTCACTCCTTCTCTGAAGCCCCTCCCAGGAGGGCAGAATTAGAATACAAAGGGCCCCAGGGCTATCCACAACACTGGAGGACCAGAACTTAGCCCAAACAAGGCAGCCCTGAGAGGCCACCGTGTGAAACTGTGAAGATGAACCCCAAGTTGCAATGAGGACCCTAAGTTGTTGGAGAGGGGCCAGAACCATGGGACATCAGCCAACAAAAACTGAACAGAAATGAAGTGAGCTTCCCTGGCCATCAGCCTCAGCATAATCTGGGAACTTGTTAACATGTAAATTCTTTGGTTGGTTATGATCAAGATACACTATCTACAAGTATGAAAAGTCAAAGACAAATCAAAAACATTTTTTAAAAAAATCATAAACTCCAGAGTTAAGACACAGAAATGGTTTAATTTTTTCCTGTTTTTGTTTTTAACAACCTCTCTGGCTGATCCTGATGAACACGCTGAAATACCTGTAACCACAGGAAGGGACCAGCTTTTTCAGTCTTTGAGCTTTTGTTGTTACCTGAAGCTGTTAGCTGTCACGCAGTCACCACAGAAACTGCACTTCCCTCTTTGGGTTCTGTGTTGTTTTGTTTTTCAAACCAGGGTTTCTCCGTGTAGTCCTGGCTGTCCTGGAACTCACTGCACTGACTAGGCTCATTTAGGAAGAGAGCTAGCAAAAGAACTTGAAACCAGTTTTTCTTTAGGCATTCTTGGCCCCCAGGAAGGACAGTCCTAGAACCACTGCCTTCCAGGTCCTTGTCCTAAGCTTCCTGACCCCGTCATCTCCTGCCCCCACCATCCCTTCACCAAGGGACTTTTCTAGTTTTTGTTTTGCTTTGTTTTTTTGCCTTGCACTTTTTCAGAGAACCTCCACTTTGAAAATGTCCTTAACTTCCTGGCCAGTTACCTCTCCCCTTTCCTCTACCCAGTCCCCTTCCTTCCCTTGCTCTTCCTGGTGGCTGTCACAGGAAATGGTCCCTGTGGTGGCCTGGATATGTGAGTATTTGGTAGAACTGTTTGAGGAGGTTTGAGGCTTTGGCTTTGTTGGACTACATGTGTCACTGGGGATGGGCTTTGAGGTTTCAAAAGTCTACACCAGGCCCAGTTTCTCCCTCAACCTCCTGCCTGTGGATCAGGATGTAAGCTCTCAGCAAGTGCTCCACCACTATGCCAGCCTGCCACCATGCACCCAATTATGATCATGGAATCACACCCTCTGAAACTAAGCACGACCAAGATTAAAAGCTTCCTCCTATACGTTGCCTTGGTCACTGTGTCTCTTCACAGCAAGAGAATAATCACTAATAGTCCTGTGTCTGCTCCCTCCACTGAATGGTCTCCAGTGTAAGTACCATATGTCACTCATATACATACACCCAGCTCTTTCCCTTTATCTCCTTTTAAAGCGTTTGATTAATAAGAAGGCCAGTGAGATGCAACCAACCCCTGTCTCCATACCAGAGATCAACACACACCATTGTCCAGGGACATGCAAAGCTGAGGAGGTGGTTACTAAAGGCGCCTTTGACCACAAAGAAATCACTTAAGGAGTCCCACAGCTGAGGCTAACCACAGAACACGTTTTAGAAGTTTATAAATATCAAATATAAACTTCACATAGAAATTGTCTCCTCTAGTCAGAAAAAGACACAGTGACTGGAAAAGCACCAGATCCAATGACATAAGAATGAAGCTTCTAGAGAGAGTCTTTCCATATACATTTGGCTACCAACATGATCCCATTATTAAACCCCAGTATTTTTTTTTTCAAATGAAAAATTAGAAAACACAATTTGAATTTGATCTCTGCCATTTCCAAATTGGGTAATCCCAGGTAGGCAAGTCATTCTCAAAATAGTAGTTGCTTATCAATGGAAGGCAGCAAATTCACACATAAAAAATATAATTATTAATAAAAGCCTTTCCCCCACATCTCCAGTTTTAGCTTCTTTCACAGTCACCATTACTGACTGAAGGTGTCCCTTCTCCTGGGCTCAGAAACAACCACAGACTTTGAGTTTTCTTGTACAGGCCAACTGATTTCCCTTATTCAAAGTATGATCTGCCCAAAGGCTCATTTTGACGGACCATTAAACAGTGAGAGATTTTTCAGAGTTTTCCCACTGATAATAATCTCGGGTTTAAATAGCTGTTTAAGAATAAGATAAGGGGGCTGGAGAGATGGCTCAGTGGTTAAGAGCATGGACTGTTCTTTCAGAGGTCCTGAGTTCAATTCCCAGCAACCACATGGTGGTTCACAACCATCAGTACTGGGATCGGATACCCTCTTCTGGTGTGTCTGAAGACAGCTACAGTGTACTTATATAAATAAAATAAATTTTAAAAAAAAGAAGAAGAAGAAGATAAGGAGGCCTGTGAGGTAAGATGGCCCTGCAAGTAAAGACACTTCCTGCCAAGCTTTAAGACCTGAGTTTGACACCCCTACCCCCCAGGCCCCACAAGGTAGAAGCAGAGAACACACCCTGAGGCACATGAATGCATACACACAAAATGAATAACAGTATATAGTTGATTCTAATGATACACACATATAAAAATGCCATAACAACATGTATTAACTGAAGAGAAGAAAGGGGCAAGAGTGTGGTGGCACACACTTATGGATCTCTGTGAGTAAGAAGCCAGCTCAGTCTAAAAAGGAAAGGAGAAAAGAAAGAGAAGGGATCAGCCTGTGCCAAACAACATTCTGGAAGCTAAGGCTGAAGGAGGGCTGAAGGGTCAATAGTTCAAGACCAGCCTCAGCTTCATAGCAAATTTGAGGCCAGCCCAAACTATATGAGACCCTGTTTTTAACAACACACACACACACACACACACACACACACACACAAGCACGTGCACATCACTTGCAGGAATGTACACAGGAGGGGGTTGTAATGAAGAAAATTGCTATTACAGTTTTCTTTCCAATATTAGCTCCCTTGCATGACAACTGCTGCATCTCTGGGATTTTATGAGCTGCTTTTCACGGCTGGCACCTCACTGACCTGATAATACTTCAAACTCTGTAAGAACTGGGCCACTCTTAAAAAAATATCCCCTGGTCCAAATGGGTGCCACAGTAAATGAACCCTAAGGAAAGATGGAGGAAACAGGGCCTTCCTTTGCAAGGTTAAAAAATAATAATCAAGTAAAATCTGAAGGAGCTTTCTGGTGGAAGAGGGCCAGAACCTGAGAATTTCTGGTTCGTTCACAAAGGTTATAAACACTAACTTGATATCAGGCTACAGGTTCAATTATATCCTAACTTGATATTGTCTTTCCACCAAATTATTGATGAGCAGCATTAAGACGCTCAACAGACTCATTTATCAAACCTCAAAACCCTAGTTTGCATTGATTTTCATCTATAAACTGCCCACAGTAAGTAGATATTTATCGTCAAGGACAAAAAACAGAGAAAAAAATGAATCAATATAACTATAAAACATAGCATTTAAGAATAGAAAGGGAAATGAACTCAAAGAGCCTACTCATGCTATCGGCTGGTCACTGTAAATGAATCAGCTCTGAACCTGCTTTCCTTTTGCTTGAACACCTTAATCTGCTCCATCGATGGGAACAACATGTAAATGCTGCCTGTACCGGCTAGGGCATTATTCAAACTGCTTGATTAGTATTGGTTTTAGGCCACACACTGCAATGCCTCCACTCTGGCCCTTCCCATTGGGATCTGTGCATGTTGACTTACCTATGGAGTACAGAGCAGCCCAAAAGCACATAAAATGGGGAGAAGGGGATCTGATGAGCAGATACTGGTACAAGAATAACTAACGATGTCTTAAACTTAAATCCAAGTTCTATTTTGGCAATATTCCTAAAATCCTTTACTTCATGGTTCCAAAAGATTGAAGGGACTCTCTTGTACTGTCCCTTACTGATTTTGTAGTGATGTTACTGTTTTTGAAATGAGGTTTCATGTAATAGCTCAGGCTAGCCTCTTTGAATTGGGGTATGATATGTAGCCAAGGATAACCCTGAGGTTCTGATTCTTTACAGTCTATGTCCTCAGTGCTGGGCTTTCAGGCTGGCATGACCACACTCAGTTTATACAACAATTGGATCAAATCCAGGGCTTTATGAAATAAATGCAAGGCAAGCATGCACTCTACCAGGATAAAGCAAGCTATATCCCCAGGCTCTGTCATTTTCTGTGAAAGAAAGAAAGAGAGGGAGGGAGAGAGGGAGGGAGGGAGGGAGGGAGGGAAAGAAGAGTTATTTCCTAGATCTGTATCTTTCAACAACTTAAGATTTTGTTTCTTAATAACATACTAAACTGGTTTCCTTCCACGTTTTTGGTTAAACACACCTCCGACCCCTTAGCTTTTGATCATAAAGGGATTTCCACCCTCAGCATACACATGTACACTTTTTTCAAGATTACTAAATCATCTATCTACTCTACTATCAAAAAAGACTATGGTGCCTCCTGGTTTCTTCCTGATCAGATTGGCTCTCTCTTCTTCCTCCTCTTTTTTTAAATGTGTGTGTATGTGTGCAGTTAAAGAGTTTAACTTTCCAGAGCTAGTTCTCTCCCTCTACCGTGTGGCTTCTAAGGATTCAAACTCAGGTAGTGAGTCTTTTTTTTTTTTTTTTTAACTTTTAATTTTTCTTTGGTTTTTCAAGACAGGGTTTCTCTGTGCAGCCCTGGCTGTCCTGGAACTCACTCTGTAGACCAGGCTGGCCTCGAACTCAGAAATCCGCCTGCCTCTGCTTCCCGAGTGCTGGGATTAAAGGCGAGCCCCACCACTGCCCGGCTCAGGTAGTGAGTCTTAACAGCAAGCACCTTTACCTACTGAGCCATCTTGATAACCCCAGATTGGATCTTTTAAAGAAAGCATGCCTAGAGAATAAGTTATCCTCTGGGTATTCTTGTAATTTTTCTTACAACAAATTTACTCTAAAACGTAAAACAACAACAACAAAACTGCCCTGTCTATAAGGCTGCGACTTAGCTCAATGGTAGAGATTTGCAGAGCAAGCACAAGGCCACAGATCTGGACCCAACACTGGGTAAAAAAAGAAAATCAGTTTGTCAGTTTACTATAAAGACTAAATAAAGCTCTTCTTCAAAAGGAGACCTTAGGAACAAAGCTATCTCTAGATCCCATCAAAAATATTTTTTAAAAAGAGGAAGAAAAGCCCACCCATCTAACTAATAGGAAATAATAAAATCAGCCTGCTTTTACAGAAGTCATACGTACACACCAAACAGGCTCTTCCAGACACAGGCATGCTGAACAGAAACAGGATGATCAAAGCTGACCTCATACATGATGATCATGTGACCTCATACAGTAGCAAAGGTCCCAGCAACCGACATGCAATCATTTTATAACTAATAAGCTGGGCTGTAGCACAAAGACTTCTTTCTCCTTCCCCAGTTTCCTTCATCGACCATACTAAAATGTTAGCTCCAAACCATAGGCTGCCGTGAGCCATGCACCACCACGTCTGGCTTGAAAGTTGACCATGTACTACTTAAGTGGCTGAAATATATGGCACTTTATGTAACAGAGTTAAGTGGAGCCAGACACCAATGGGCCCTCTTCATCCCCAAGTTAAATGCCCTGGAAACACCCAGAACAATTCTGGGGAACTTCATGGAATGACATGGCTTCCATTTCGAGGTTCTTAGGAGAGGACCAGTGGTTCATCAGGAGGGGAACACATTTCCTCACAAGCAACTTAGTGGTCAGATCTTGGCATCAACAGGTGTCAGGCGATTGTCACCTGCCCTCAGCATCTGTGCCCAACTACTGAAAGCTCATTTCAGCACTTAGCATCTGTCAATCTCCCTCCTTCCTCCCCTCTCTCCTCCTCTTCTTCATTTCTTCCTTCCTCCTTCCTTTCGTGTGTGGGTGTTTTGCTGCTTGTATGTCTGTGCACCACTTGAGTTGTACGTCTGTTGCCAGAGGAGGCCAGAGAGGGGGCATCAGATCCCCTGGAACTGGGCTCCCAGGTGGTTGTCAGCAGCCACATGGGTTCTGGGAATGAACCAGGGTTCTGTGGAAGAGCAGCAGTGCTCTTACCCTTGGAGCCATCTCTTCAGCCCCTTCAATCTCGGGGATGCATGAAGACACACTTCATGTAAGAATTTTCCCTAGGGGTTTATGAACACAAACCTTAGGACTGAAACTAAGACCCACACATAATCGAGAAGCTTCAAGAAAAGGATTCTGTCAGGGAAAAGAAAAATTCTGACAACCCCGGTCGTCAGAAGTTGCTATGTTCTTATACAGATGCACTTTTACCCACAACTCCACCGTATGGATCACTGCCTTCACCCTGCACTCACCAGCTCTACCCAAGAGAAAGCCATGGCCAGTCAGAGGCTCTTTTAATGTTTCATGCAGAAAGAAAAAAGACTGCTGTCCCTTGTCTCTAGAAATGCTTCAAAGCAAAAGTGATAAAAGACTAAGTATAAATAAATAACAGAAAGTCCTATTACTATTGCTTGCTTTCTCAAATTAAAATCGTTCTCATGTAATACTGAAAGTCATGGCCCTTGGCCATTTTCCACAGATAAAGAAACTTGATGATTTGAGCTCCCCAGGTCTGAAGTCAGGCAGTCCCTAGGGTCAAATCTCAGCTCAGTCATACACTGACCATGTGACCTAACACAGATAATCCTTATCATTCTACCTTTCATTTCTCTCCTCTAAAAAATGAGGGTAATCTATTTCATAGGATGCTTTGTAAAGGTATAATTTTGTCTGGTGTTTAGGAAATTGTAATATGGTTTCTTTAAAAATTAAAATGATTCCTAGCTGGGCAGTGGTGGCAAAGGCCTTTAATCCTAGCATTTGGGAGGTAGAGGCAGGTGGCCAGCCTTGTCTACAGAGTGAGTTCTAGCACAGAGTTGTTACACAGAGAAACCCTGTCTCAAGGAAAAAAAAATATTAAAAAGCTTCTCTTTCCCACCACCAGAAGGGTTTCAACTAAAACTCTGATCCTTCTATTCCCTGAAAACTGGGATTACAGGACTGTGGTACTACATCCTGTTTATGGGGTGCTGGGATCAAACCTTGAGCTTCAAGCTCTGCTAACTGGCTCATCTGCTCAGCCTGATAACGTCTTTTGACTCAGCCAACCCTTCAATTCTCTGCTGCTAACCACTGAAAGCTCTTCTGGCCTGCCCCCTCCCCCGACATTTTTATGAGCCCAGCTATCACTGCCTATCAAAAATGAAGTGATGAATCATACCATATAAGGCCAAGGGCAAGAATGTGCCCTCCAACTGCTTCCTTGGTGTTGTGGATAGCTCAACAGAAAGATTGGGTTTTGATGTGCAAAGCAACCATTTGCAACCTCTGTCCCAAGTCAACAAGTACATTCCAACTCTTCCTGAACTAGAATTTAGGTTTAGAATCCCTGCCTTCTGCCTTGTTTTTCTAGGCAGAGTCTGATCACAATTTGTCCTTGTTCTCTCTCACCCTGTCCCCATATTGCTGGCTCAAAAGGACCAGTCATCAGTGTTACTCTCTGTGTGAGCATGGTTCTGGCACAGTAGAGTATCTTAAGCCTAGAATAGCCCACTGTCCAAAGACTCTGGGCTAACCTGCTTTTTTCCTTCTACTTTAAATAAAAGCTAGCAATGATCTCTCTAGACGACTTTCAACTTCCACATGTACAGACTCTCAGGCCCCCAGCCTCACCTCACACCCCACCTCAACTCACAATCCATACATTTGATTACGAATTGGCCAGTGATTCTGTCTCTCATTCTTCCAATGACACAAAGAGTTCCTCTGCACAGAGAGGTCATGGGCTAGACAAAGGGCCATCCTGTAGCTCATCATCCTAATTGCCCACCTTCATCATGCCAAAACACGATTTATTTATTCATGCAGTAACTGCTGAGTATCTGAACGTATATCCTCATTTGAGGATGAAGAATAATGACTGTCTCTCAAAGAGTTCATCTTCTGGAATGAGAAGGCAACTTCCACAATAAGACACAGAGAAGAAACAATGTTCCAATGGGAAGTGCTTATAAGAATTAAAAAAGATATTATAAACCCGCTACCAATACCTTGATGGTGAAAGAGAAATTTTCAACACCTCTCCCTTCTCTACACCTAATCTTTTTACCACACTCTTATTTTACATAATTTCTTTTTGTTTGTTTTTTGTTTCAAAACATGTTTAAACTATGTAGACCAGATGGGCCTCAAGCTGGCAGAGATCCTCCTGCCTCAGCCTACTTGGTACCGGGATGACAGGTGGGCGACACATAAGGCCTTTACATCATTTTAAAAATGTGTTTATTTTATATGTATGAGTGTCTCAACTGCATGTATGTCTGTGCACCAGGTGTGTGCTGGGTGCCAGAGGAGGTCAAAGGAGTCTATCGGATCCTCTAGATTTGGAGTTTCAGACTGTTGTGAGCCACCACGAGGGTGTTGGGATCAAACCAAGATCCTCTGGAAGAGCAGAGCAGCCAGAGCCACTGACCCTCTTCTCCAGTCTGCCCTTTAAGTCTGCGTTCTCCACTCTGCATTTATGGTTAACCCACGTCCTGGGGAACGCTCCTCACTCTGGTTTTCACCCCATCTCCAGAGCTCCCAACTAATCCGTGACTTCTGGATTCAGAAATCGCTCCAACTTGCTTTTTTTTGTCTTTATCTCTTGTACTGCTCTAAGGTGAACTCCCTCGAATCACACCAAACCCCCGGAAATGTCCTTCCTCCCGCAAACAGCAGCTGAGACGAGTTTGAACTTAGTACTGGGTGGAATCTTTAAGTCATACACTATCCAGAGTTTACACACCTAACAACTAACTCGGCAGTCAGAAAATAGGGTCGTGTTCTAAACTATAATTCAGGAAGCTGCATCCAAAGGGGAGAACCGGCAGCACGGAAGAGGCTATACCTGAGCAATGAGCTCACACGGGGTGGGAAACAAGCAAGCATTCAGGATGAGAAAGGGCACAGGGTTTGGTTCCCAGACCAGCAACCCCATCAGTGAGGCTTGAGAGGTGTGGGCCTTTGTGAATTGAGTGCATGAGGTATGAGCAAGGTAGAAACTAACTTCCTGCTTCAATCACACTGGACAGAAGCTGGAAGGGAAAGCAGACTTAACCATCTAAGCCACAGCAAGAAGAATATCAGAGAGGCACAGTAAAGAGATCCCTGAAATCAGAAAACCAGGTTCCCAGGCCCAGCTTTGCCCGGAGGGGTGAGGGCGGGCATAGGGAGTCATCTAACCTCCCTGGTCTCGGCTTTCTCATTTGTAAACTGAAGCAGCTGAACTGGCTGACCTCAAAGGTCCCTCGGAACAAAACCAGACCAACTGTATACTGTTTCTACCATTACAACACTCATCGTGGCAGGAAAATAAAGGGAAGGGGGGAAGGGGTCCTCTGTGATCTCTTTCTAGTTTCTTTTTTTTTTCTTCCTCAACTTCAATTTTCGATTTTCTAAACTTACTACAATCATGTGCCTCTCACATCACAAATTTAACACTTTCCTATAGAATTTCACTAGTGAATTAAGTTTAAACAGGAGTTGATTACAAGAGGTGGGGGATGGAATTAAATGCCCTTGCTTCACCTTTATGGGGCCAAAACATTGGTCTCTGTATTCGTCCTGAAATTCTAGTTATGATTTCACATTCCTCCGAGAAATGTTCATTCAGTGTTGGCCCCATACAGTATACGGTTTTGAGGTAGAATACATGTCCGTATAAGCCACATAATGTAAATAACCAGGAAGGCTTATTTCCTTACCCACTGAAGCACGGGACGGGGGAATAACGTCGAAAATAGGTTTCTGTGTTTTGTTTTGGTTTTTAATTTTTAAAGCTTGTACTTGAAATGCAGCCTGCTGAACCACACAAAATTCTTGGCACTTTCCCCAAAGAATGACATTTCTTACGCTGCATTCAGAGGCCCCTGAGCTCCAGGAAAGGCACTAAATCCAGCAAACACGGATGCAATTTCATTGTGCCCCTATTTGAGCCTAATGCACCAGAGGCAAACACGGCCGTCACACAACTTGAGAGAAACACCAATAGACCAGAAAACCTCTTCAGCAGCCACGCAAAGTTTAAAACAGAAAACTTAGTAACCTCCCTTCCTAGATGCAGGGTATCATGATGCGCTTCCTGGGCTGTGGTTTAAGCAGCTACACACAGGACTTCACACCTGAGCGCAAGACTCCGCCGCAGGGCAGGAGCGCGCCTGCAGGTGTCGGAGACGCCTGCGTCCAGGAACCCGGAGCCCTCGCGGAGCGCCGCTAAGCCAAGCTTGGCTTTCCAGCACGGCCTCCCTCTCCTGCCCCGCGCCCGCGTGCCCGTCCTGGCACCCGGCACCCGGTACCTACAGCGGCCGCTCGGAAGCTCCTGCCCCGGATCTCGGCGCCGGCTAGTCTGGTCCGCCCGCTGCGGCTACCTCTCGCCCGCCTCCTAGCTCTTGCGCTCGAGCCACTGCGCATGCTTGTCCCGCACCCCCGCCCGCACGCTCAAAATCCACTTGCCGGGTTTTAGTTGCTGCACCCTGGGGAGAGGCCGCCAGACCTTTGCAGTCAGGTGAAGAGACTTGCAGGAGAAGTAGAGGTTTGGGGTGGGGGTGGGAGAGTGGACCCTCACTGCAGGGGAGTCATCCCTGCTGCCCACGCTTCATCCAGCCTAATTACGACTGTCTGCACCCCTGAAATGAGTTTAACACAGTGATTCTCAAAAGGGGGAGGGGGCGGGGCGGGCATGGGGATTACTTGGAGGTTTTGTTCAAACAGCTCTCAAACTCAAAGTAGCCAAGGCTGCGTGCTTCTAATGTGTTCTCAGAACTCTAGAATGCGGACCACGTTTGAAAACCACAGCTCAAAAGACATTTATTAAAGTAAAACAGTTTCTCTGATCCTTCTCCCTTTTGGAGAATTCAAATAATCCTTCCTCTTTGTTAAACAGCAACACCTATTGAAAACAAATAAGCAAAGCCCACGCTCAAACTGAAGTAGGATCTTTTTTCAACAACACATGAGTCAAGCAAATGGAATGCAGCAGCTCCAAGGGTTCTTGTATACTTTTCTAGTAGCATAATCCACAGGTGTGCAGGGTACCTTGCTGCCCTTTGACCTAAGGTCCTATGTTCCCCTTAGCCCCATAGTGAATGAATTGATTTAGAGCAGGTAGCAATCAGGCCAGAAGGAATGTGGCTTAAGTAGACTGAAACTGTTTAAAGTCCAAAAGAACAGGTTGGGTCA
The DNA here is from genome assembly GCA_019843965.1 of Rhynchomys soricoides. Lineage (NCBI taxonomy): Eukaryota > Metazoa > Chordata > Mammalia > Rodentia > Muridae > Rhynchomys > Rhynchomys soricoides. The sequence goes on along the minus strand of JADRCH010000056.1, from coordinate 34,384 downwards.
AAGAGGAGTGAGATAAGGATTTCTCCGTGCCTAGAAAATCCCGTAATTCCCCCTCCCCCCAAAAAGCCCTGTAACCCAAAAAGTCCAATAAACTTTTTGTCTGAGCTCAGATTTACAAGAGGAATTGTGTTCTCACAAAATATTTACTTAAACATGTATGTACATGACTTAGCCATTTCATTCTTAGCTCTTATCCAAGATAAATTAAAATGTATCACACAAAGACTTGGATACTGATGTAGCAGCTTGCTTGCTTGCTTGCTTCCTTCCTTTCTTTTTCTATAGCCACAGTCTAGAAGGACTTGACTGTCAAGGGGTGAATGAAAAACATATGTGCTACATCAGTACAATGGAACACTACTTGGTACTAAAAGAGAATGACCTATGTGAATGTTTCATTATACATTGCCACACCCTCCTATACCAGGTGTGAATGAAGAAAAAGAAAACACACAGAGACAAATGGACAGCTGAAAAAAAGCTGAGATTGGATGTCTGGGCTCCAGGATGGAGAAGCCACAGGGTCCGGGAGATGGTTTATTATGTACAGCTTATTATGGCAAGTCTATCATGTGCAGTTACGGGGAGGTGAAGTTATTGCATGTAGCTGAATGAGGAGGCAGGCGTAGGAAAAGTCCTCAGGCAGCACACATGAGGAAGGATAGAAAGCAATGGTGACCTTTTCAGCTCACACTATCAATGCCTGTAAATGGTCAGAGGAAGGCTTGGCCATCCCTCAGAGCCTGTCCTAACACAGGGAAGGCTTTGCCACCTCCATAGGGCTGAGGCATTGGGGTCCTTGACATGGTCAAGCCCACTCACTCAGGACTTCATTTGCTCCCTACAATAGATAAACCTCAAAATCATTGTGCTGAACTGAAGAGAGAAAATATATAGTGTGAAGTTTTGTTTCTATGAAGCCAAGCCTTTATAAGGACAAAAGCAAAGTCAGTAATTGCCTGGGCCAGAGGTGGAGAAAGAATGAACTGAAATACCACAATAAGAATCTCTCAGAGCCATAGACACATTCTCTTTATTGATAATTATGATGAATTGCTGGGTGTATACAGGTACCAAAGATAAAGTGGATACTTTAAGTATGGAAAATTCACTTTCTATAAGTTATTGCCCAATAACTTGGAAATGATAATCAAATATACTTCTACATATGGAGTGAAAATATTGACTGATAAGTCCATGAGGAAATGCAGAACCCAAATATGATATCACTCGATTTGGAGGGATGGCAAAAGAAACTCATTCCCCTAGAGGACAGTAAAATAATCGGTTTTTAATAATTTGTAAAAATAACTAGTTCCAAGATGCAACATTGTTGATGATAAAAAAACAAAGTATTTCACAGAAGTCTCTCCCAAACCTAACTAGCAAAGTATATCATCAGAAATGCACATAATTATAAAGGAAATTTTAAGTGGGCCGGGTGAGGTAGGCCTATAAGCCTCGCTACTTGAAAAGCTGGGAAAGGATGATGGCAAGTGGAAGACCAGGGCCCAGCAGTGGTGGCACACACCTTTAATCCCAGCAGTTGGGAGGCAGAGACAGGCAGATTTCAGAGTTCGAGGCCAGTCTGGTCTACAGAGTGAGTTCCAGGACAGCCAGGGCTACACAGAGAAACCTTGTCTCAAAAAACCAAAAACAAATAAACAAACAAAAAAAAAACAAGTGGAAGACCAGCTTGGGCATAGGCATACAGAGACTTTACAAGAGCCTGGGCTCTATCCCCAGTACAAAGAAGGGAAAAAGGGAAGGGGAAAACCAGTTGTCTGCTCAACTGACTATATCACCACCAGTGAAGAGTAAGATCTTCAGACTCATGAAGAAAGCTGGACATGGTGGTGCATGCCTGTGACCCTAACACTGGGGAGGCAGAGGCAGACAGATCTCTGTGAGTTCAAGGCCAGCCCATAGAACATAGTGAGTTCTATGACAGCCTCTAGTGAGACCCTGCCTGGGCTACACAATACCCTATCTCAAATAGACACATATTGGGGGGAGTTACTGAAGTAATAGTCTCAATAGCAAGAATTCTCTAAGTAGCTTTCCTTAGAAAGCACAAGTATACTGTATTTATAGTAACCATGGTCTGGAGAGGGATGGGTCAGTGGCTCAGAGTATTTGTTGCTCTTGCAGAGGACCTGGATTCCTAGCACCCACAAAGTAGTTCACAATCACCTGTAACTCCAGTTCTAGGGGATCTGATGCCCTGTTCTGACCTCCATAGGCACCAAGCATGTACACAGCACACAGACATACATGCAGGTAAAACACTCACCCATAAAGTAAAATGCATACATCTAATGTAAAATGTTTTAAAGATCTGTCGTAAACATGTCAAAATTAACCAGGGTTCCCTAGAACCAATAGGATGAACATATATTATCCAAGGGAGTTAGTAGATAGGCTTGCACAGCAGCCGCTGGGCAGTCTGAGTAGTCAGCAAAGGCCGGCTACACACTGGAGAGGCTGAAAGCCCTGTAGCAGCTCAGTCCCCAAGCCTGGAAGTCTCAGCAGTCCCAATCTGTCACTGGATTCCTGGAGGATTCCTGGAGAGACTATGTGCTTTAGTCCACAGTGGAGAGCTGAAAAGGCTGTATCTGATATCGGGGAAGAATGGCGGCACTGTGGCAGCCACAGAGCAGATCCATTCACCAGCAAGTGGCACAGGCAGGCAGGAGAGAAGCAACTCTTTGCTAGGGTCTCCTTATATCTGTGTGCCTCTCACTGGAGGAGGCGTGCCTTAGGGGAGGCTTTCCCATCTAGGTTAATCACTTCCAGGAAATGCAGATCCTTACAGTTGATTGCAATCAGACTGATGACTAAGATTAAGTACTACACCATATGCTCCAGGTTTTCTAGAAAATTCCCAATTTTGAATATTTGCTGTCACATGAATTAGGTTCAAACATGTATCCCAGTTTCTTAGAAAGGAAATATTATCAACTAATACTGAAGTAGGAATATTTTCTATATCTTCTATTGCTTGTATAAAATAATAATAGCTAAGAGTTATTTGGCTCCTATTTAGTAAAGTCACTATTTTAAGCACTTCAAAATATTGTTCTTTTTTCCCATAGAATATACACAACAGCCCTAAGAAATTATCTTCATTTATTGGTAAAATTTTTTTGTGTGTAAAATATATTTGGTCTGTGTGTGTGTGTGTGTGTGTGTGTGTGTGTGTGTGTTTGTTTGTTTGTTTAGGGGCTGGGAGATGAGTACTTGCTGCACACATCTTGAGGCCTGCAACAGGGTAGCCAATGTAGGTGGGATCAACAGCCACCAGTAATCCCAGCCTGGGGGAAAGATAGGGACAGCAGATTTTTGAAGGAAGCTGGCAGGCCAGACTGGCTGAATTGGTAAAGCCTGTGTTCAAGTGAGAGACCCTGCCTCTCTATGTAAGGTGGAGAGCAACCAAGGAAGACACCCAAATATCACACATGCACCAAAAACATTCACATTTTCCATAACTACATAGAAACTGAAGGCAACTAAATAACTAAACCTTTCATATAAAGACCATCTTTTCTGATTCCACACTTTGCAAAGATTCATCTAGATTATGAGTTTATCTAAGCTGTTTGATAAGGAAGGGCTACCACAAGGAGACAACTCCAGTGTTCGCCACCATCACTGCTACTGTTCAGCCCATGGGTTTTTTTTCTGTACTAACTACTGTAGAGGCTCACACGTGCAAAGGAATAGGATTCCAACTCAAGATCAATTCCAAAATTGTGTTGTTATCACAAAACTAGTCCATGAAAAGGTATGTCTTTACTCTGTAGACATCCTGAACTTGTGAATCCCGGTGACTTAGCTGGTATTTGTTCTCTGGAACATAAGGTTTCAAAATATGTATAACCATAATCAGCGGCTGCCATAGGCACTAGTTTCACTTTGAATTTCAGAAAAATTAGATCCATTAAAAACAGTTTAGCATGGGGGTGTGGGGAGATGGCTCAGTGGTTAAGAGCACTGACTGCTCTTCCAGAGGTCCTGAGTCCAATTCCCAGCAACCACACGGTGGTTCACAACCATCTGTAATGGGGTCTGGAACACTCTTCTGGTGTGTCTGAAGACATCTACAGTGTACCCATATAAATAAAAAAGAAATAAATCTTAAAAAAACAAAACAAACAAAACAGTTTAGCAGCTGAGCAATTGTGGCTCGTGCCTTTAAACCTAGCACTCCAGAGGCAGAGGTCTGATCTAGTACATGGCAGCCAGGTAGGTCTACACATAGAACCCACCCACTCCAAAAACAAAAACCAAAAAACACCACCCTAACATACAAGCTAAATCAGCTTAGCACAAAACAATGGGTTTTGCTCCAGCCTTTCATCCATGCACATAATTAATATGCTTCTCCCAAATTTCAACTGCCCCGTTACCTGTTCTTGTCACTTGCCCATCCCATTTCTCTCCTCAAGTACTTCTCCTATTTCAAGTTATTGTTGTTTTAAAACTTTTTATTGATTCTTTGTGAGTTTCACATCATACACCCCAGTCCTACTCATCTTTGGTCTCCTCACATCTGCCCTCTGTCCTTGTAACCTCCTCCACCAAAGTAACACACACACACACACACACACACACACACAGCAAAAAAATAAAAAAAACAAAGCATAGAAACGATCTTGTCACAATAGCTGTAGCATGTGACAGTGTGTCCCTCAGTGTACCACTCTGTCCACACATCTTCGCTTGCAAATGTTCATGGCAGTGTGTCATTGGTCTGGTTATTGTTGTTTACAATCTGGACTGTACACATGAGAGAAAACATGTGATATTTGTCTTTTCTGAGTGTGGTTATTTGGTTTAACATAATAATCTCCAGCCCCACCCAACTTCCTGCACAGGTCATTATTTTGTTCTAGCTTTTGAAGTGGACACAGATGAGTCCATGGGACTCGAACTGAACAACTGTCCTAGAGGGAAGTGAGAGCATTGAGCAGAGGTGGGGACAAGAGTCACACACATCAGCTGAAACAGATGGCAAGTTAGCACACTCCCCAGACACCCTTTCATATGAGATTAGACAAGCATCAAAGCAACAGCATCTCAAGATGCTAGACTGCTGGTAACTAAGAGCACGGGTACACAGCCTGACCCACTCTCTTCCATTGCCTTTCTGGAAAGCCAAAAGTAATATTTACCACACTTACCCGTAACTGAAAAAATTATGTAAAATTTGAGTTTCTTTTCCAACTTCTCTTTCTCTGGACATGTTTCCAGAAATCTGCTTTAAGGGGCTCTCTAGGTCATTGTGATGCATGCTCAAATTTCAGAGCTTTTCCTGCCTTACCAGCTTGAAAGGCTACCTGGTACAGGAAAGTCGTTTGGAAATATTAAAAAATTATTATTCTAATCTTTACTGTTATATTTTATACATCCTCAGGGTCATATCAGAAACCTTTTCTATTTTAATGACAGCAATTTGTTACCTATACAGAAAGCTCCCACATGTGTGGGTAGTCTTTGTCCTTTATGAATTGCTTCCACATTCAGTGAAGCCATACACACACACACACACACACACACACACATGTGTGCATATACATGCAACTGTTGTAGAAATGGAAAGACAAATGGCTTTACGGAGTAGATTCGGTCTGGGTTGTAATGGGTGTTTTTGATGTCTCTACTAAATGAGACAGGCACACTTGTGCAGTCTGGCTCTATGGAATCGATTGTTTCCCTTTATAAAGTTTCAGAATGATGGTTTATAGTTAGGGTGTTCATTACTTGAGTCTCTACCCAGCCGGTAACAACAGACATGGTCTCCCTTGTAACTTTAACCCATGTACAACAATAATCAATACGTAACCAGCCCACTGAAGAAGGGAATGGACTAATCAGGTTTGACTTTTGCAAAGGCTGTATTCTATGGGAGGGAACCTCTGTAAATAATGCTGACATTACATCAACACTAATTTAAAACATAACTATGGAGGAGTGGTGATAGCTCGGGGTCAGAGAGCTTATTGAGTACGCACGAGGCCTCATATTCTATAGCCAGCACCACAATAAGTAAAAATACACCAATAATAGAAATAACTCACCAAGTACAGAAACTTTAGAAACTGTTTACACTCTTGTCTCATTTGGGATTTACTAAAATGTATGCCCTCCATACTGTGCATTATACATTGAAATCCTGGCATAATACAGTAAATGACAAAAATAGTAATGTTAACAATGTGTTATGATGGGGCTTGAGCTGGCAGACAGTTTCTGCAGCCTCTGGACAGCAAGACACAAAAGTCTCAATGGAGTTGTAGTGCCACCTAGTGGTCATTTTGATAGTACTTTATCACTAATAGGGACAATTCTATATACATGACTAAGGAAGATTTTCAGGTTGGTTGGTATCCTTTTGTTCACTCCCCTAGGACACAAAGCTTAGCAAATAGCAGGGACATTGGATATACCCACACCAAACTTTCTGCTTTAAAGCTTCACCCGCCTCCCCCAAACTTCATCTCCCCAAATGATGACACAAGCACGCATGAGGCCCTAGGTTCTGTCCTCAGCACCACAAAAAGAAAAAGACACAAAATACTGTATGAGTTTGTATACTAAGGCAGGATGCATTTAAGTACAGAAAGTAATTTCTAAAATGGTCTACACTGTTTATCTCACTTAAGATTTATATTTTACAACTTATATTATGTATAAGTAGAATGTAGTATTGAATATACATGATTAATAAAAACTGTACATAAAGACATATGCTTCCTGGACATAGTGGTATACAACATTCAGAAGACAGAGGTAGTAAAATCATTGCAAGTTCAAGGCCAGCCTGGGTTGAGTTGCAGATTAGCCGATGGTACATACCAAAACCCTGTCTCAAACAAAACAAGCAAAATTTAAGACATATATTTAAAATTTTTCAACAATGCTACTAACCTAAAAAAAAAAGCCCACAGTATGGGGAATGGGTTAAAGAAAAAAGTAATTGAAAAACCAAAAAAAAAAAAAAAAAGAAAGAAAGAAAGAAAAAAGTAAGCCTATAGGGAACCAATCTAGACAGGGTCCCACGTACACTGACTAGCCTGGGGCTCCCGCTCCTCCAGCCTCCACCTCCCAAGGACTGGATTACAGACCAGCACAACACACCCTAGAACGCTTGTGAAGTAATTTAGTGAAGGCGTGATGAACAACTGAGAGCAGAATGTGGTGATGAGATCTGACAGGAAATCTGTGGGTTTGATATTTAGGAAATAGAATTCTAGAAATACAAACCAAAGCAATCACAGATAAATTGACAGTACATCTGGGATTTCATTTAAAATTATCCAGCTGGGAAAGAGGGCATAGGGAGGGTGATCATAAATTAATAGAGACTGGTGATAGGGTGTAGTTCAATAGAATACTTGCACAAGGTCCCTGGTCAGATGCCCAACTGGAAACAGTGGGGACGGAGACTTGACCAAATGAAAGAACTGTTGGGTGGGTGGTAGATACAAGGCGAATCTGGACTTTCACCTACTGCTGTTATATTTGTGTTAGTGCAGATCTGTGAGCCCAGCCTTTGGGAAGTGGAGGGAGGAGAAGCAGGAGCTCAGAGCTAAGCTGAGCACACATGACTCCATCTAGCTTGTCTTCCCTACAGGCTTGTTTTGGTTTTTTCTCGTTTAAAAAAAGCCAAACAAAAATAAAGTGCCTGAGAACATTCAAGGTTGGAAAATCCAGTAAAGAGGTAGACAGCACACAGGGAACAGGCAGTGAGTCTCAGAGTGCTCGACTGATGGGAGTTACCTGAGGTCTTCAGAAGGAATAAGGTTACCCAAGAATAAAAAGGAACAGTGAAGACCCCTGACGCCTTGGGGTTAGGGAGGGGGAGAAAGAGAAAAGAAAGGGAGAAACCCCAGGGAGGATCCTAAGGAAAAGTGAAGGAAGAGGGTAAAGGGCATGCTGCTAAAATACGGGCTAATAAGCCAAAGAACACATTCCAGGGAGGTGGCGATCTAGAGTGGCAAATCATGTAAGAAGAAACAGGGTGACCAGTGTCCTTTGGATTTAGCCAGCTGAAAGCCATGAGAGGAGGGGAGGTTGACCAGGAGAAACTCACCTGGACTCAGGTGAACATCTTTAGGTGGGAGCTTTATTCAGACAGTTATTAATGCCACAGGGGTCTGAGGGAAGAGGCTTCATTCCCCACCCTACAATGTCAAGCCAGTGTCCATTCTTAAAGGTTTCTCGGGGAGGGTGTGATCCTTGCATACTGAGGAAGCAGGTTTAGTTAACAGATGACCTGTGCTGCAGGACATGGATGACAGGAGTCAAGGAGACACTGGATAGAGGAACGGGCTGGTTAATGTGTGACATTAGTCAAGCTGTCTTGGTCTGGGCAGCAGTGGTGAGATAAGGACATAGCTTTTTATGAATGCTGGGAGGGGAGAAACGTGCGGGTTTGTGAGACTCCTGATGATAGCTAGGTGAGCCTGTCAGTTCCTTAGAGCAGCTTTGAAAGGCGAGGACGATTCCAGGGGTGTGGCCCAGTCTGCGGGGCTGCTTCCGAGATCATCTGGAAGGTCTGTCCAAGTGTCTGTCTAGCATAAATGAAGGCATGAGTCTTAGTTGCTGTTCTATATGACTAAGGCAACTTAGAGATCAACAGTTTATTGGGGGTTTGCTTACAGTTTCAGAGGGTTAGAATCCATGACCATTATGGCAGAGGCCATAGCAATGGGCAGGCAGGCCCAGTGCTGGAGCAGTAGCTGAGAGCTTAGATCTTGATCCACAAGCACAGGACAGAGGGGAGAGAGAAGAGAGAATGGGGAGCCAGGGAGAGAAGGGAGGGAGGGGAAGGGAGAGGAAGAGGGAGAGAGAAAGAAAAGTAACTGGGAATGAAATGGGCTTTTGAAACCTAAAAGTCCATCTGCCCCTCCCCCTCCCCTAACAATCCTTCCCAAACAGTTCCACCAACTGGGGGCACCAAGCATTCAAATACATGAGCTTCTGGGCGTTATTCTCATTCAAACCACCATACCATGAGTCTGAGCTCCAACTCTTCATAAACTAAATATAGAGGCACATGCCTGTAATCCCAGCACCCAGAAGGTGGAAAGATAATCTGCAGTTCAAGGTCAGCCTCAGCTACATACTGATGTAAGATTCTGGAGAGCCTTAACTTACCGGAGACACCCCCCCGAACCCCCACCCCCGAGTGAACACATGGAGTCGGGGATTGAGGCAAAAATGCAAGAGGAATTTATTAATTCAGCATGCGGAGGTCACTCTGCATACCAAGACGGGAGAGCGACCACTCGTAGCCTGTTCAGGGACCTTATATATGGATTTTAGAGCAGTAGCCATTAGACATGATGTGATTGGCAGAACAGTGTGACTTTTAAATTGATTGATCTTTAGGGAATGAGGTAGCAGGGGCTTAATCAGCCCCTCCCCTCCAGCCTACATGAACCTGTTTCTTCCAGGAGGGGAGGGGTGCCCATGTGCTCGGAGGGGAGAGGGGGCACTGGTGGAATATCTCAAAGTTCCTGAGCTGATTTCTCACTGAGCTCAAGGCCAGCCTGGACTATGGGGGACCCAATCTCAATAAGCAACAAAAACAACAGCAACAGCAGAAAAAAAAGAAACTATTGGTGATTCTGGGGAGAATTAGGGCAGGGAGGGGAGGGACAGAGAGGCAGAGTATAATAGATACCGGGTTAGGACTGACTGAGAGATGAAAAATAGAATCAGCCTTATGAAAATTTCTTCCACAGAGTTTGACAGAGAAAGAAAGGAGTTCTTGGAGGGAGGATTAACACTGGCCTCAACTTCTGCCTTTCATTTATTGGTATATCACTAAAGTTGTCAGTATAAATGGCTGCCATCTTCCTTTCACTCTGATTTGCTCCTCCCTCCAAATTCAAGTGTAGCTTTGACTAGCTTTTGCTATTGTTTCAGACTGCCTTAACATGTAGCTTAAGACAGCTCAAACTAGTTATCCTGCTGCCTCCTCCTCTGAAGCTCCAGAATTACAATCATGTAGTACCATGGCCAGCTTGTTATCACTCTGTGGAGAGCCATCAGTACCTTCCCGCAACTTACTGACGTGTGTCCTTGTGACACTGGGCGATGATGCTGTCATTCACAGTTGTGTTAGATCACATTCATAGATATCCTAGGACATATGTAGACTGCCCACAGTGGCCAACCAATGGCACTGGGAGGATGGGGGAGGGCTGATATTGGAATGTAAAGGGAAAAATAGATAATTGTTTTTTAAAATTACCTTTTGGATTAGATGCCAGAGATCTGCTGTTGGGGTCCTGCACTTCAGAACTGCTGTGCGACTCAATAATGAATTACACAGGGTTTTTGTTTGGTTGGTTGGTTGGTGTTTTGAGACAAGGTTCCCCTGTATCCCAGGCTTCCCTCCAGCTCATTATGGAGCTGAGGATGGCCTTGAACTCTTGATCCTTCTGCCTCTATTACCAAACTAAGGGGATTGTAGGCATGTGTAACTATGCCTTTTTAATTTTTTTTTTTTTTAATTTCTTTTAAATGTGGTTTGCACAGTACTGTAGGTCCTCTGTGCCTGGAGCCTCACATGCTAGGTTAGTGCTCTTCCACTGTGATGCGCCCTCAGCTCTGTCATTATTGTAATCTTTCTCAATGTGATTTAAAAATAGCTAGCTTTTCTTACTTTTTAGCTGGTGCATTATTTTTCAGTCGCCTACCCGATGTTAGGTTTACTGCTGTGACAGAACACCATGATGGAAAGGAAAGTGACCTGGGGAGGAAAGGGTTTGTCTCAACGTACAGCTCCTCAACACACCACGACTTACACAGCTGCATTGCTGAAGGCCAAGGCAGGAACCTACACGCAGACACAGAGGCCGCGGAGGAGTGCCACTTACTAGCTCAATCTTCATCGCTTTAAAAAAGAGATTTCAGGGCCGCCAGGCACAGGGCAGCATCACCCACAGTGAGCTGGAGCCTTCCACATCAATCACCCAAGCATGAAAATGTATCACAGGCTTACCCCCACGCCAATCTGGCTGGGACATTTTCTCTATTGAGGTTCCTTCTTCCCAACAGATTCCAGCTTGTGTCATGTTGACACAGAAGTAGCCAGCACAAGGATTTATAATTTAAACTTTAAAAAACATACACATGCCATTCCACATGGGCACACATCTGTGATGCCAGCATTTCAGAGGCCGAGGAATGGGAGCCTGCATCAGGACCGGCCAGGGATCCATAGGAAGATTCTGGCTTAAAAACAAAGGGAGGGAGCCGGGCGTGGTGGCGCATGCCTTTAATCCCAGCATTCGGGAGGCAGAGGCAGGCGGATTTCTGAGTTCATTTCTGAGTTCGAGGCCAGCCTGGTCTACAAAGCGAGTTCCAGGACAGCCAGGGTTATACAGAGAAACTCTGTCTCAAAAAACAAAAAGCCAAAGGGAGGGAGAAGAGAAAAAGAAAGAGAGGGAGAGAGGTGGGAATGGAGCAAGAGAAACAAATGACATTCTCTTGTCTGACTCCGGAATCTTTTAACCTTTACTGTACTCTTAGGAGATGAATAAATGAAAATACAAAAAGATTAAGTTCTTTCCTGAGATCATATAGCTTCTAGCAAGTGCAATGATAGTTTGTTTGTTTTTTTTCAGGGATTATAACTCCTAATCCCTTTTCTTCTAACATTCAACAATTCATTAAAAAATATTTACTAAACAAAAACTATGAACCAGGGACCGTTTTAGTTCTTGGGTTGCCCGCAATTGGCAAAATAAACAAGCCCTTGCTTTCAAAACACACGCTCAATATCATTAGGTTCTACGTGCTATAAAGAAAAACAAAAAAGATGAAGAGGGGGGAAGAGTGAGTTTATGTTGCTGGTCTGTGTAAGACTTGTGTCATTTTTGCAAGCATACCTGAAGGAAAAGGGGCAAATGGATGGGTGTTCAAAGTACAGAAGATTCCAATCCTGCAGTCAGGAGCGCATCTGGCTGCCATTCCACCACTTCTTAATTTTATTTTTGGAGGTTGTATCAGTAATTACCCTGTGTCCTAAACAGCAAATGTAAGCATTACTGCATGGCCTTACCTAGTTAAATATGTCATTCTGACATAGTGAAATATCTAACTTTGTCGGGTCGTAAGGTCCCTCTCCAGCCCAGATCCTGGCGTACTGCTTCGCTGAGCATCCAGGTTTAAGCAAAAAAGCGCGCGGAGAGGTCACGCACTCGCTTGGGAGGAAAAGTGGGCGGGTATGTCCGCTGTCGGCTCCGCCCCTGTCGCCTCCGGGATTTTCCTGGGTCCCATCTGCAACCAACAGCGGCTTCCGGGAGGAGTTTTGGCCCTCGCGGGTCCCCGTCGACGCTCCGCCCTCTCCTCCGGAGGCGTCTGTAGAGAAGCCCGGCACCGGCGGCGGCTGTTTTGAGAGCCGCTCGGTGTCACCATGGGCGACCACGGGCTGGAGCTGGCGTCCATGATTCCCGCCCTGCGGGAGTTGGGCAGGTAGGGCCGCGCGTCGTCGCCAGCCTCGAGACTCCGGGTCTCCTCAGCCCGCGCCGCGGCCTGGGGGCGCTGCTCCCTCAGTGGCAGTTGGCCGGAGCGCGGTCGCGACCCACGTGCCGTGGTGCCGGGGCGGCTTGCCTGCGCGAGCTTCTTTCTGCTTGGCCTCGAGAAGGGTCTCTTCTGGTCATTTTACCACACTCGTTTACTTCTCGAAAACCTTCCCGGGGTCCTGGTTCTTCGTCGCTGTTGAGGGAATTAATTGGCTTAGATTTTGTTTCAAAATCACGGCCCCGCTTCTGAGAGAGAAAGAGGAATCAATGCTTGTTTCCTCTTCAAGAGAGGCCGTTCTTCGGCCCGCCCGTTACTTTAGTCGGAAATCCCGGGGACTGGCCACAGGTTCACGGAGTCTAACGTGCACAGCGTTAAACTAAAACACGCGTTGGTATCCATCTGCAAATGCCTCTTTTGAGCCTTAGGAAGCGTCGCACGTCGCCTTTAATCCCAGAATTTGGGTAGCAGAGGCAGCGGAACCTCTAGGCCAGTCAGGACTAAATAGTGAGACCTTGCCTCAGGAAAAAAATAAAAGTCAAAACAAGAAAAACAAAGTGGGTGTAGGGGAAGCAAACCCCGGGTTTCAATCAGAAAAGTTAGTGCTTGCCACGCCCCTTATTCGCTAGTTGGCTTCCCTCTGTCTGGAGACCGCTGCAGTTGAGTTTTCAATAAAAATCGGTTCTCTAGTAACTGGAAAGTTTGCACGTAGAGTTAGTGCTGACCTTAAGTCTGTGAGCGATCTGTCTCCTTTTATATTTGCTCCGAAGCGGTGTTCATACCGAAAACCAAAAACCTAAATTAGACGATAAATGAAAAGACTTATTTTTGTCCTGTCTGAAGTTTTTTGGGTTTTTTGGTTTTTTTTTTTTTTTTTTTTTACTTAACATGAATGTGGCAAAATGACTTGGCGGGAGGGGGGATAATTAAAAATTTGAATTTAGTACTGTTTTTCCAAAAGTATATGAGTTAAAGTGATGATTCTGGGAAACTGATAATACAAATTTTGTCATCATCACTGAAATTCTGGAAGGCAGGGACCAACGCCTGAGGTTGTTCCCTGACCTTAACTCATGAACCATGGCACAAGTACCTGTATTCATATGAACATGTACGTACATAGATACATACTTCACACACATATACAGACTTTTAAAAATAATTAAAAATTTAAAAGTTTAACAGCTATTAATGTATTAAAAACTTATATAACTCAACAATAAACAAGTGTGATGAAAAAAATGAATAAGGAAATTGAGCAGATTTTTCTCCAGAGAGAATATAAAATGACTAATAAGCAAAGGAAAAGATAAATGTTTGATATGATTAATAAGGGAGACACAAATCCAAACCACAAGAAAGTTGGTGTAATGACCTGGGAGGCCAAGGCAAGAGGCTCACTGAGTTTGTGGACAGCGTGGGCTACCAAGGTGTTAAAAGGGGCTATAGTGAGATCTTGTCTCAACCCTCCTCAAAAGCAAAACAAGGAGATTCCATTGCAGACCATTGCAATAACTATTGTATCTGTAAAAGAAATGGTAAGGATAGAGGGAAATTGGACCCGGTGGTCCATTGTTAGTGTAGATGTAAAATAGTATAACTTAACCAAGCGGTGTGGAGAGGGAAATGAAGGTGCTACAAAAGGAGGGTGGGTTAAATACAAACCCGACAGTTCTTTTTAATATATACCCAAAAGAATTTTAAATGGATTCGAACATACATTTCTACACTTTTGCTCATCATAGCATTGTTATTCACAATAGCTCAACAGTGGGAGCAAATGTTCACCCACAGATAAGTAGACAACCCTCCCAAATGTGGTGTAAACATAGTATTTCAGTGTGATAAGAAAAGAAATTCTAACATGCTACAATTAAACCAGTGTTTTTCAGCCTGTGGGTCAAGACCCCTTTAGCACTATATATTATGATTCATAACAGCAAAATTATAATTATGAAGTAGTAATGAGAATATTTTTATAGTTGGGGAGTCACCAAGGTATGAGGAACTGCATTAAGGGTCACAGCATTAGGAAGGTTGAGAACCACTGCATTAAGTCACAAACAGGGAAATATGATATATCACTAATATAAGAAGCCTTAGAGTAGTCAAGTTCATGGAGATAAAATAGTGGAATAAATATTGTCAGGGAGTGAAAGAGGGGAATTGGTAAGTTAGTGCTTATTAGGTGTAGAGTTGCAGTTTGGGAAGGTCAAAGTTCTGTACATGAGTGGTAGTAATGTTGTGCTGAACTTAATGCTATAGAAGTATATAAACTTTACAATCATAAAATGGTAAACTTTATATAATATCAAAATAAAACCAAAAGGTGTTTTCTAAAATTGATCTGATCCTGTTCACTGTTCCCTTTGTGAAATTCCAACCATCTTGACATTTAAAATCAACGTCAGTTTTTCTATTTGGCCTTTTTGTGTCTCCTTATGGCTCTTGTAGCTAGCTTAGGTGTCTCTTTAGTCTTATTAATAACAATTGCATTTTTATCCCAGGCTTCCACTAATCTGAACTGTGTGTGATCTTACTAGAGCTCAGATCCAAATTAGGCTTAGTATCCTATCTTGTTGCATATGAATTGAAATAGCATTGACAATAATGTTAAGTCTTAAGTAGTAGATATTTTATGACTACATCTCCTTGTATATTAAGATCAAAAAGTATCCATGTGTCTGTCTTGTAGATAATCCACTTAGCTATTACCTTGAAAACCTCAAACAGTATTTCTGCTAGTTTTCTTTTCTCCCACATCTGTGCTTCTTATGTTGACTGTTTGGTAAGTGGCCTCACAGTCTACCCTGATTTTTAGTCTCCCCTGAACTGCTTCCTTTACTTTCTCAACATTATCGCTTCTCGGCCTTTTGGCTAAGATCAAGTGTACTTTCTCAGCATTAGCTTTTTGTCCATTTCCTGGTGCATTGTGGGAGCACAGTAGATTTATGTTGACTCTAAAAATAACTGCATGGGTTGTAGCACAGACTCTATTAAATTTTCACTTTCTGTTTTGTGGTGATTTTATTTATATAAAGCCACAGAGCTCAAGCTGAATTCATTCAGGATTTTATTGTATCTCTCCCTTTTTTTTTCCAATGCTGATTTAACTCAGGGCCTCCCTCCTAGGTGGTAGACAAATGCTCTGCCTTTTTGTATTTCTCTTAATGCTTTTTCTTGATTAGCCCAAGGAATGAATATATGTACTTCTTTCTTAGCATTTTTGTTGCCTTTTTATTATGGAAAATTTCAAATATAATAAAAGATATATTGATATCTGAAAAATATATTGCTTTCTTCCTTTATAGCCTCCTTTTCAGCACATATCATTCTGCAGTAAATCCCAGACATTTCATCCATATTAGTAGTTTCCAGTAAAGGACAGAGACTTCTATTTTAGATTTGTTTATTTTATTTTTTGTGTGTTAGTATTTTGGCTGCATATGTGCGTATACCACATGTATGCCTGGTGTCCTCAGAGGTCAGAAGCGGGTGTTGGATCCCCTAGAACTGGATTTAAGGATAGTTGTAACAGTGTGTGTGTGTGTGTGTGTGTGTGTGTGTGAGAGAGAGAGAGAGAGAGAGAGAGAGAGAGAGAGAGAGAGACCAAACCAGTATCCTCTGTAAGACAAGCAAGTGCTCTTAATACTGAGCTGTCTGTCTGCCTGGTACCGTGAGCAAGATGGCTTATAGTTCCATTGATGCTTGAACCCAGGACTTTATACACATAATGTAGATATGATAACTGCTACACTATAGGAATACATTTGAGACTTTTAAAAATAACCATGGTACCGTTATCAATTTAAGAATACTAATGTCATTTGGGGAGGTCCAGATTAGGGTCACAAATTGTAATTATTTGATGTGGCTCTTAAGTCTTAATTATAGATTTTACTTTCTTTTCTACTTTTAGGATTTGTGGGGTTTTGGTTGGTTGGTTTTTTTATGGCAGGGTCTCTGTTATGTAGCTCTGGGTGTTCTGGGACTCACAGAAACCCATCTGCCTATGCTTCTTGGGTGCTGGGATTAAAGGTGTGCGCCATTATTCCCTTTCGTTCTCCCTCCCTTCTTCCCTCCCTCCTTCTTCTTTCCCTTTTTTTCTTTTTTGTTTTTGTTTTCTTTCTTTTTTTTTTTTTTTTTTTGGTTTTCGAGACAGGGTTTCTCTGTGTTGCTGTCTTGGAATTTACTCTATAGACCAGGCTGGTCTGGAACTCAGAGATCTGCTGCCTCTGCCTCCCTCCCTCCCAAGTGCTGGGATGAAAGGTATAAGGCACCAATGCCCAACCCCAGAATTTCTTTCTTCCTTCCTTCCTTTCTTTTTTTAAAGATTTATTTATTTTTATGTATGTGAGTACAGTGCAGCTGTCTTCAGACACACCAGAAGAGGGCCTCAGATCCCATTACAGATGGTTGTGAGCCACCATGTGGTTTCTGGGAATTGAACTCAGGACCTCGGGAAGAGCAGTCAGTGCTCCTAACCTCTGAGCCGTCTCTCCAGCCCCAGAATTTATTTCTTAAAGAAGCTGTGTGCTACAGATATTCTCAAGGTCTAGATCAGTACTATTTAATGGAACTGTAGTAGAAGCTATATATGTAATTATTTAAAAAATTCTAGTAACCACATTTTTAAAAGTAGGAAAGAAAGAGGTAAAATTAAGTTAGTTTTATAGGATATGAGTTAACTCATGATATCCAAGTATTATCACGTTCATATGTAACTGATATAAGATGATTAATGCAACATTAGTTCTTTTGTCCAAGTATTAGTGATTCAATATGTATCTTATATGCAGCTTAATTTGGAGTAACCTCTTTTCAAGTATTAAATAGTCACATGTGGCTAATGGCTACCATTCTGAGCTGCACATTTCTAAAATTTGCAGGTTAGGTATCTGCACTGGCATTTAAGGCCCTCCTTCCCCCCCTCAAAATTAGGAATGTCTTTAGATTTTCACTTTTAACAAGTATAATACTGTCTATGGTAACATACCAATCATATTTGGTAGGTTCAACTTTAGAGAGTTTTAAAGATTAAACGCTTTTTGCTGGTTTAGTTTGTAGAGACAGAATCTCTCTAAATAGCTTTACGCCGGCCTAGAATCGCCAGCCTTCTGCCTCAGCTTCCAATTATAGGTATGTGCTACCATGCCTCTAATAAAACATTTTTTACATTAATTTATTTATTGGGAGGGAGGGTCATACACATCACAGTTCATGTGGAGGTCAGAGGATAACTCATGGGAGTTGGTTCTCTCCTTCCACTATATCAGTCCTGGGGATGGAACTAATGTCAGGCTTAGCAGCATGTGTCTTTACCTGCTAAGCCATCTTGCTAGCTCCCATCGTGCCTCTTTTAACAAGCTTTGCTTTGTATTTCAGTACTACTCCAGAGGAATATAATACTGTTGTACAGAAACCAAGACAAATTCTCTGTCAGTTCATTGACCGAATACTTACAGATGTAAATGTTGGTAAGAGGGAATTATTTTCTTCCATGAACTTCAATGGTTTTCCATGTCACATTGTACTTACCTTTTTTTCCTTTAGGTAGTTTTAGTCAGAGAGTTAGTTTTTGTTGTAGATACTAATTTCGAGCAAGTTGTTACTCAGTATTGCTTATTACTTAAAACATAATGTAATTTAGATCTTAAAATCAAGTGTGTATCTCTATTAATAGCCATGATTTTCTACTGGCTTCCTAGAATTCTTTAATGTGTTAGCTATAAAACATTTAACTGAGTCCAATCAATCATATGGACTTTATCAACAACTTATAACAGTGGTAAAAACACTGTTTTAACAACAAATAAAAAAAGAGTGAGATTTGGTACCAACATATTTTGTGATTTATTATAACAATTTAAACTTTGTTCTTTTCAGTCTACAAAGTTATAGGTTGCTAAGGAGATAGCAAAGGACTATGAACACTTGTAAGATACGGTTTCCTCTGGTTGTCCCTGTTTTGACCACTTGCCTTTTCCCTCAGCCAGTTCCTTATCTAGGAATTCCTTCATGGTGTCTTCCAGAATTGTTTCATTTTATCCTGAATTAACAAGTTGCACTACTATTTTTAATTTTTTGACTCTTTCATCAGATTATTGGTTTTGTTTGTTTGTTTTGTCTTAAGATTTTACCATGGTACCTGGCATCTTACAGGCCTATAATACAAATGTTGGCAGAATGGGCCATGTAATAGATGGATGTATGGTTATTAGACATTGAAAATTAGCTGGGCAGTGGTGGCGCACACCTTTAATCCCAGCACTCGGGAGGCAGAGGCAGGCGGATTTCTGAGTTCGAGGCCAGCCTGGTCTACGGAGTGAGTTCCAGGACAGCCAGGGCTACACAGAGAAACCCTTTCTCAAAAAACCAAAAAACAAAACACCAACAATGAAAATTAGGAGGTAGGCTGGAGAGATGACTCAGACGTTAAACCTGTGCCTTTAAATTTCCAGCACAATTTTAAAAAGCAGCTGCAGCAATGCATACCTGTGATCTCACAGCAGATCTGTGGGACTTTCTGGTCCAGCCAGTCCAGCTAAACTGGCGAAGTCTAGGTACAGTGAGATATCTGTCTCAAAAAATAAGGTAGAGAATGATTAAAGCAGACACCCAACATTGACCTCTGACTTCCACATCCATGTCCACACACAAACACATGAGCATGTACATAGACATATACCATATACGTACAAAAATAATACTAGATAAGATCATAGGACTTCTCCATATATCAGTTTAGCATGAATACTCTGCTGGACAAAGTTTTGATTACTAAGATCTAGTTTCCTAAAAAAAAGCTCTATAGTTTGTCATAACTTTTTAAAAAGAATCTTTTATCTCTTAGTTGCTCTAGAACTTATAAAGAAAACTGATGCTCAGCCGACCTCTGTGATGTTACTTGATTTTATCCAGCACATCATGAAGTCTTCTCCACTTATGTTTGTAAATGTGAATGGAAGCCAGGGCCAAAATGAGGCCAAAGACAGTTGTATTGGTAAGTAAGTTATTTTATGTTAACCCTTAACCAGTTTTATTAGACCCTCTCTGCTGCTTTTCTGAATATCACACTTATATAATTACATACTCCCCGAAGTCATCCTTGCTTTTGGGGAAAGGTGGTAACAGTTTTGTTTTGTTTTCCAGGCAGGGTCTCTTATGTACCTCTGGCTGGCCTAAAATGCATTTGTAGACCAGGCTGGCCTGGAACTCAGAGATCTGCCTGCCCTCCCGAGTGCTGGGATTAAAGACGTGCTAGCATGCCCAGCTTTAGCTACTTATTTTTTAACAGTTTTATTGGAACATCGTCTCTAATTACTACAAAGTTTGTTTAGACATTCTATTCAAAAATACTTAAACCGGGGGGGTAGTAGTGCATGCATTTAATCCCAGGGCTCAGTGGTAGACACAGGAGGATCTTTGAGTTGGAGTCCATCTTGGTCTACAGAGCAAGTTTCAAATTGGCCAGGGCTACCCACAGGAAAAATTTTCTTTAAAAACCAAAACCAAACCAAACAAAACTTGCTATATTGCCTTTTAAAGAAAATTTTGCTTTCTACATGTTACAGCTTTTACCTTATTGTCGTTTTTCCATTAATCCGCTCCCTCCCCCCTTTCTGAATCTCTCATAAAGGGATGCAGAGCAAACTTTTTCCTGTATAATGAAATATTTTAAAATTTGTTAATAGTATCTGCTTTGATAATATAGCCTTCAAAAAGTGTTTTCTGGGGGCTGGAAAGATAGCTTAGCTGTTAAGAGCACCAACTGCTCTTCCAGAGGTCCTGAGTTCAATTCCCAGCAACCACATGGTGGCTCATAACCATCTGTAATGGGATTCGATGCCCTCTTCTGGTGTGTCTGAAGACAGCTACAGTGTACTCATACACATAAAATAAATAATTCTTTTTAAAAAAGTATTTTCTGACTTGTCCTGGCCACCTAGGACTAGCTTGTTTGCTGCTGGCTTATATGTTCTTATTATTGATGTTCTGTATTTCTTCTGTCATAAGTTCTTAAATTATACTATACTCATATTTTCAGTCTTTGTTATATTTTCTAAAGTATGGACTACAACCCACAGTGGGTTATGAAATAACTTTAGAGCTAGTAACATTTAAAACAAAATGAGCTGGGCATGGTGTCACACACCTTTAATCCCAGCACTCAGGAGGCAGAGGCAGGCATATCTCTGTGAGTTCAAAGCAAGCTGTCTACATAATGAGTTTCAGGATAGCCAGAGCTATGTAGAGAGACTCTGTCTTGGATGAATGAGTGAATTAATTAATGACATGTCTATATGGATAGGGGATTGAATTTACCTTACATGTAGATAAGTAATCTTAATACTGAACCACACCTCAGCTCTACATTCAGTAACTTTTCATTGAAGGAAGCTGGCTGTCATGGCTGGCGCATCTAATCCATAGCACTTGAGAGGCGAGAATAGAAGGATCATTGAGAGTTTAAAGTCATCCTTGGCCACATAGCAATTTCAGTACCAGCCTGGGCTACATGAGATATTGTTTCAAAAAAAAAAAAATATGATTTTTGTTAAAGGGGTAATAGTAGCTGCTGTTTGTTCAATATTTATTATGTTTGGGGAACTATACTGATTATCTCATATATGTTACATTACTTGATCATTACAGTAGCCAGTAACAGATAATATTATACAGCTTCAGAGATGTTAAGTTGACATAGCTAGTAGATGGTAAGCTAAAACCATTTTAAATTCAAAATTGATATTCTGAACTATAGCCTTTCTGTCATGTAGGAAATGTAGACTGTTCTTTTAGTGAAATTGTACTTTAAAAATCAATCACCAAATATTTAGCAAATCCACACTTATTCACTTAATATATTTTCTGTTTGTTTCAAAGAATTCAGTCATTGGATAATTACAAGACTTTTACGGATTGCAGCAACTCCGTCCTGCCACATGCTACACAAGAAAATATGTGAAGTTATCTGCTCATTATTATTTCTTTTTAAAAGCAAGAATCCTGCTATTTTTGGGGTACTCACAAAGGAATTACTTTATCTTTTTGAAGACTTAATTTCCCTCCACAAGAGGAACGCAGTAGGTGATGTTATGGAATGGCCAGTGGTTGTTAGTCGGTTTTTAAGCCGATTGGATGAACACATGGGATGTTTACAGCCAGCTCCTTTGCAATTCATGAACATGCAAAATGTAGAATTCATTGAAGTCACTTTATTAATGGTTCTTAATCATATTGTTCCAATTGTATATTTTAGACGACAAGAATTGTTGCTGTGGCAGATCGGCTGTGCTCTGCTAGAGCATGGTAGTCCCAAAATCAGATCTTTAGCAATTAGCCTTTTAACTGAACTCTTTGAGCTTGGAGGATTACCAGCACAGCCAGCCAGCACTTTTTTCAGCTTATTTTTGGAGTTGCTACAACATCTTGTAGGAATGGATGCTGATCAATTGAAATTGTATGAAGAGCCATTGTCAAAGCTGGTAAAAACACTATTCCCCTTTGAAGCAGAGGCTTATAGAAATATTGAACCTGTCTACTTAAACGTGCTGCTGGAAAAACTCTGTGTCATGTTTGAAGATTGCGTGCTTATGCGGCTCAAGTCTGATTTGCTGAAAGCAGCTTTGTGTCATTTACTGCAGTATTTCCTTACATTTGTGCCAGCTGGGTATGAATCAGCTCTACAGGTCAGGAAGGTTTATGTGACAAATATTTGTAGAGCTCTTGTAGACGTTCTTGGAGTTCAGACACATGTTGGGGTAAGTAATTATTAAGATTACACATTGTTTTGTTCATTTAAGTGTGCACATATGTATTAACAAAAGAGAACATCTCACACAATAATGGCATGTCAAGGGCATGATAATTTTCATAGTTTAGTTTCATTTTCAGACTTTTTACTTCCAGTCCAGAAAAATTGGTTCATTAAGTAGTGAACTGCCTAGTGAAGAAGAATAGATTGTTTTAAAGTAGAATGTATAAAATATGTGTTTATAGGAGCATTAATTGAAAGGGGACTGGTTATCTTAATTGGAGAAAACATAATCATTTTTAATTTGTGAATTTCACTTTAGAATGTGTAATTAGTGATATTAGTTTATACCATTTTTCCTGTTTGGACTGTGGGGAAAGACAGGCAATAAAATACTTGGATGTGCAGTAACTTGATTCAATATTTTAAATATTAAACATTTTAGCTTATTTTAGTCTATAAATCTAGTTGGACTTGTAGTATGAAATAGTTAATGATTCCCTTATAAAGATTTCTGCATAGCATTTTGAGAAAGGGGGAGGGTGTATGGTATGTATTTGTTGTAAACCTTTTTAAAGCTATAGAACCATCCTTAATAGAATATAAGATAATATTGATTGATGTGAATATTTGGTTTGTCTTAAAAGACTCAGAAATAGTTTAGCTTCTTAGAAAACATCTAACACCTAATGCATTTTCTGTTTATAAATAATGTAAACATCTAAGAGGTAGTATTTGAAATTATTTTTGTTTTCTCAGTATTTGTTGGGGCCATTTTATGCAGCCTTGAAAATGGAAAGTATGGAAATTATTGAGAGAATTCAAAACCAAACTCACCAGGAGAATCTCCGTGGTAATAATGATGGGGTGTCACCAAAGAGGCGTAGACTCAGCTCCTCTCTCAGCTCTTACAAAAGGCCATCCAGACAGTCTGAAGAGTATGACCTCATGCAATTTTTTTCTTTCATATTTTATTTACATTTCAAATGTTTCCCCCTTTCCAGATCTCCCTTTTGGAACCTCCCCATTCCCTCTGCCCTACCCCTGCCACTATGGGTATATTCTCCAACCCACCACCCACCCACTCTCCTCTTCCCTCCTTGGCATTCTCCTATACTGGGGGATCTAACACCCTCAGGCCCAAGGGCCTCTCCTTCCCCTGATGGATAACAAGACCCTCCTCTGCCGCCTTTGTGGCCAGCACCATGGGTCCCTCCATGTGTATTCTTTTGTTGGTGGATCAGTCTCCAGGATTATCGGGGGGTCAGGCCAGTTGACACTGTTGCTGCCTCCCTGGGGCTGCAAACTCCCTCAGCCCCTTCAGTCCTCTCTCCAAGTCCTCCATCTGGAACCTCACACTTAGCCCTACTGTTGCTGGGAAGTGACTCTTGGGTATTTCAAACTTTTGGGCTAATAACCACTTAACAGTGAGTACATACCATGTTCATTCTTTTGTGATTGCGTTACCTCACTCAGGATGATATTTTCAAGATCCATCCATTTGTCTGCGAATTTCATGAAGTCATTGTTTTTAATAGCTGAGTAGTATTCCATTGTGTAAATGTACCACATTTTCTGTATCCATTCCTCTGTGGAGGGACATCTGGGTTGTTTCCAGTTTCTGGCTATTATAAATATGGCTGCTATGAACATCGTGGAACATGTGGCTTTATTACATGTTGGAGCATCTTCTGGGTATATGCCCAGGAGTGGAATAGCTGGGTCCTCAGGTAGTATTATGTTCATTTTTCTGAGGGTCCGCCACACTGATTTCCAGAGAGGTTGTATCAACTTGCATTCCCACCAGCAATGGAGGAGTGTTCCTCTTTCTCCACATCCTCACCAACATCTGCTGTCACCTGAGATTTTGATCTAAGCCATTCTGACTGGTGTGAGGTGAAATCTCAGGGTTGTTTTGATTTACATTTCCCTGATGACTAAGGATGTTGAACATTTCTTTAGGTGCTTCTCGGCCAGTCAAGTTTCCTCAGTTGAGAATTCTCTGTTTAG
>JADRCH010000056.1:0-10067 GCA_019843965.1 Rhynchomys soricoides | reverse complement strand
GATTTCTTTCTTCAGAGACTTGAAGTTCTTGTCATATAGATCTTTCACTTGTTTGGTTAGAGTCACACCAAGATACTTTATATTGTTTGTGACTATTGTGAAGGGTGTCATTTCCCTAATTTCTTTCTCAGCCTGTTTGTCCTTTGAGTATAGGAAGGCTACTGATTTGCTTGAGTTAATTTGGTATCCAGCCACTTTACTGAAGTTGTTTATCAGCTGTAGCAGATTTCTGGTGGAGTTTTTCGGGTCACTTAAGTATACCATCATATCATTTGCAAATAGTTATATTTTGATTTCTTCCTTTCCAATTTGTATCTCTTTGACCTCCTTTTGTTGTCTGATTGCTTTATCTAGAACTTCAAGTACTATATTGAATAAGTAGGGAGAGAGAGGGCAGCCTTGCCTAGTCCCTGATTTTAGTGGGATTGCTTCGAGTTTCTCTCCATTTAGTTTGATGTTGACCACTGGTTTGCTGTATATTGCTTTTACTATGTTTAAGTATGCTCCTTGATTTCCTGATCTTTCCAAGACTTTATCATGAAGAGATGTTGAATTTTGTCAAATGCTTTTTCAGCATCTAACGAAATGATCGTGTGGTGTTTTTTTTTCTTTGAGTTTGTGTATGTAGTGGATTACATTGGTGGATTTCAGGGTATTGAACCATCCCTGCATCCCTGGGATGAAGCCTACTTGATCATGGTGAATGATCGTTGTGATGTGTTCTTGGATTCGGTTTGCGAGGATTTTATTGAGTATTTTTGCATCGATATTCATAAGGGAAATTGGTCTGAAGTTTTCTTTTATTGTTGGGTCTTTGTGAGGATTTGGTATCAGTGTAACTGTGGCCTCATAGAATGAATTGGGTAGTGTTCCTTCTGTTTCTATTTTGTGGAATAGATAGAAGAGTATTGGTATTAGGTTTTCTTTGAAGGTCTGATAGAATTCTGCACTGAACCCATCTGGTCCTGGGCTTTTTTTGGTTGGGAGACTTTTAATGACTGCTTCTGTTTCTTTAGGGGTTATGGGACTGTTTAGATGGTTTATCTGATCCTGACTTAACTTTGGTATTTGATATCTGTCTAGAAACTTGTCCATTTCCTCCAGTTTTTCCAATTTCGTTGCATATAGGCTTTTGTAGTAGGATCTGATGATTTTTTTTAATTTCCTCAGAGTCTGTTGTTATATCTCCGTTTTCATTTCTAATTTTGTTAATTTGGATACTGTCTCTGTACCCTCTGGTTAGTCTGGCTAAGGGTTTATCTATCTTGTTGATTTTCTCAGAGACCCAGCTCCTGGTTTTGTTGATTCTTTGTATAGTTCTTTAGTTTTTACTCAGTTAATTTCAGCCCTTAATTTGATTATTTCTTGCCTTCTACTCCTCTTGGGTGTATTAGGTTCTTTTTGTTTTAGAGCTTTCAGGTGTGCCGTTAAGCTGTTCGTATATGCTCTCTCCAGTTTCTTTTTGAGGCACTCAGAACTATGAGTTTTCCTCTTAACATTGCTTTCATTATGTCCCATGGGTTTTGGTATGTTGTACTTTCATTTTCATTAAATTCTAGGAATTCTTTAATTTCTTTCTTTCTTTCTTCCTTGACCAAGTTATCATTGAGTAGAGCGTTGTTCAGCTTCCATGTGTATGCGGGCTTTCTGTTGTTGTTGTTGCCATTGAAGACCAGCTTTATTCTGTAGTGATCTGATAGTAGGCATAGGATTATTTCAATCTTCTTATATCTATTGAGGATTGTTTTGTGACCAATTATATGATCAATTTTGGGGAAGGTACCGTGCGGTGCTGAGAAGAAGGTATATTTTTTTTGATTTAGGATGAAATGTTCTTTAGATATATGTTAAATCCATTTTGTTTACAACATCTTTTTGTTTTACTGTGTCTCTGTTTAGTTTGTGTTTCCAAGATCTGTCCATTGATGATAGTGGGGTGTTGAAGTCTCCCACTATTGATGTGTGATGTGCAATGTGTGCTTTGAGCTTTAGTAAATTTTCTTTTATGAATGTGGGAGCCCTTGCATTCAGGGCATAGATGTTCAAAATTGAGAATTCTTCGGTATCAGATCTCATTACAGGTGGTTATGAGCCACCATGTGGTTGCTGGGATTTGAATTCAGCACCTTGGGAAGAGCAGTCAGTGCTCTTAACCACTGAGACACCTCTCCAGCCCCTTCCTTATCTTTTTTGATGAATTTTGGTTGAAAGTCGATTTTATCCAATATTAAAATGGCTACCAGCCTGTTTCTTGGGACCATTTGCCTGGAAAATTATTTTCCAACCCTTTACTCTGAGGTAGTGTTTGTCTTTAACACAGAGGTGTGTTTCCTGGATGCAGCAAAATGCTGGGTCCTGTTTATGGATCCAGTCAGTCAGTCTATGTCTTTTTATTGGGGAATTGAGTCCATTGATGTTAAGAGATATTAAAGAATAGTGATTGTTGCTTCCCATTATTTTCGATGTTTTTCATATGTTTGTGTGGCTATCTTCTTTTGAGTTTGTTGAAAGATTACTTTCTTGCTTTTTCTTGGGTGTAGTTTCCCTCCCTGAGTTGGTGTTTTCCATCTATTGTTCTTTGTAGGGCTGGGTTTGTGGAAGCATACTGTGCAAATTTGGATTTGTCATAGAACATTTTGGTTTCAACATCTATGATTATTGAGAGTTTTGCTGGGTATAGCAGCCTGGGCTGGCTTTTGTGTTCTTTTAGAGTCTGTATGAGATCTGCCCAGGATCTTCTACCTTTCATAGTCTCTGGTAAGAAGTCGGGTGTAATTCTGATAGGTCTGCCTTTATATGTTACTTGACCTTTTTCCCTTACTCCTTTTAATATTCTTTCCTTGTTTTGTGTATTTGATGTTTTGACTATAATGTGACAGGAGGAATTTCTTTTCTGGTCCACTCTATTTGGAGTTCTGTAAGCTTCTTGTATATTTATGTTCATCTCTTTCTTTAGGTTAGGGAAGTTTTCTTCTATAATTTTGTTGAAGATATTTACTCGTCCTTTAAGTTGGGAGTCTTCACTCTCTTCTATACCTATTATCCTCAGGTTCTGTCTTCTCATTGTGTCCTGGATATCCTGGATGTTTTGGGTTAGGAGCTTTTTGCATTTTGCGGTTTCTTTGACTGTTGTGTCAGTGTTTTTTATGGTATCTTCCTCTCCTGAGATTCTCTCATCCATCTCTTTTATTCTGTTGGTGATGCTTGCATCTATGACTCCTGATTTCTTTCCTAGATTTTCTAACTCCAGGGTTGTCTCCCTTTGTGATTTCTTTATTGTTTCTATTTCTGTTTTTAGCTCCTGGATTGTTTTGTTCATTTCCTTCGTCTGGTTGATGAGTTTTCCTGTAATTCTGCCCGTTTGATTGTGTTTTCCTGTAATTCTTTAAGGGATTTTTGTGTTTCTTCTTTAAGGGCTTCTAGTTGTTAACCTGTGTTCTCTTGTATTTCTTTAAATCTATCATCCTCTGCTCTCCAGCCACTGAACGAAACCAGAAGCCCGCTCCTCAGTCTCTGTGTCCTGGGTATTCCAGTGGGTCCCTCTGAGCAGACAGGCTTGCCCGCTCCTGGGAGGCTAGCTTTCTCCCAGTGCTATTTGGCTATGGAGCCCTGGTGGCCCAGGCAGAGGTCTCCCGCCATAGATGGAAACCAGAACCCCAAGACAACTCTTACAAGGACAACATTTAACTGGGGCTGGCTTACAGGTCAGAGGTTCTGTCCCTTATCATCAAAGCGGGAACATGACAGCATCCATGCAGGCATGGTGCATGAGGAGCTGAGTGTTCTACATCTTTATCTGAAGGCTGCTAGCAAAATACTGGCTTACAGGCAGCTAGGATGAGTCTTATAGTGCCCGCCCACAGTGACACACCTACTCCAACAGGGCCATACCTAACAATAGTGCCACTCCCAGGGCCAAGCATATACAAATACATGTAGGACCATATGAACCCTAAATTTTAAAAATTACATGCTTTATGTGTATGTGTGTATAGGTCAGAAGACAACCTTGGTTATTGTTGCTCAGGCACTGTCCATCAATTTTGTGAGTGTGGTTGTTGGGGACAGAGTCCTATCACAATGCCTTGGAGTTTTTGCCACATAAGTTGGAATAGCTAGGCAGCAAGCCTTTAACATCTTTCTGTCTCTGATTCCATAGCACTGGGGATAAAGGCTTATGTCACCATGCTCTGCTGTTTTCTGAGGTTTGAACTTAGATCCTCATACTTATTTATTTGGCATCCTCTTTACCACCTGAACTATCTCCCTAGCCCCTAAATTGTAAATTTATTTTTACTTTGACAGAGATTATTGCTTGCACAGTATAACTTAAACTTATATATATCTTTATTTACTGTTCTGTATATCATATTTAATGATACCATATTCTGGTTAACTCTTTTGAGTCTTTATGTTTTCAGTAATGACCTTTCTTTCTTTCTTTCTTTCTTTCTTTTTGTTTTTTTGAGACAGGGTTTCTCTGTGTAGCCCTGGCTGTCCTGGAACTCACTCTGTAGACCAGGCTGGTCTCGAACTCAGAAATCTGCCTGCCTCTGCCTCCTGAGTGCTGGGATTAAAGGTGTGCACCACCATGCCCGGCCCTAACTTTCATTAGTCATTGAAAAATTAATATTTACTCTTAAGAAGTTGAATTATAAAATATAGAAATAGTGATATGATCTGCTATGAATTCAAATGTCAGACTTTGTAGCATGGGATAGTTTAGGAAGAATATGGAATTCATTAGGGCTAAGGTTTAATGGATAATGGAGCATATTATCTTCTTATCTTTCCCCCAAAGTCAGGTTTATTGTTGATCTTAATAAATTGTGATTGCCAGGCAGTGGTGGCACACGCCTTTAATCCCAGCACTCAGGAGGCAGAGGCAGGCAGATTTCTGAGTTCGAGGCCAGCCTGGTCTACAGAGTGAGTTCCAGGACAGCCAGGGCTACACAGAGAAACCCTGTCTCAAACAACAACAACAACAAAAACCAAAAAAAAACCAAACAAATAAATTGTGATAACAGTTCATACAGAGGTTTTCCCTATAATATATTTTTTTAAAGATTTAATAATTTTATGTATGTGAGTACCAGAAGAGGGTGTCACATCTCATTATAGATGGTTATGAACCACCATGTGGTTGCTGGGAATTGAACTCAGAACCTCTAGAAGAGCAGTCAGTGCTCTTAACCACTGAGCCATCTCTCCAGCCCCCTATAGTATTATTTTAACAAACTTAAATTGCTTTTAAATTGATTATGTATACAAAGAAAATAGGATGCTATATTATAAGAACCACAGATTCATACGTTATTATTAATCAAAACCCACAGATATTTATTGCAACATTACCCATTGGCAAAATAAAACTCTGAGAAGAAACTAAATGTCTAAATTTAAGACATGTTATGTAACTATCTTAAGCTAAGTATAACTAAAGTTAAAAAGGCATAAGGTATGTCTATGAAGATATTTTGTTTGTTTTCCCTTCCTTCCTTCCTTCCTTCCTTCCTTTCTTCCTTTCTTTTTTCTTTCTGACAGAGTCTCATTGTGTATTACAAGCTGACGTCAAATGTATTCTCTCTTGCCTCAATCTCTTGAGTGACAGAATCTCACACTTGCAAACAAGGCCTGGATCTTGTTCATTGTTACATCCTAGGTTTAGAATAATGACTTAACATAGAGTTGTAATCATTAGGACATGTAGAATAAATAAACAAAGTAACTATTTTCCCTTTGGAATTTATGTGAATTTAATGAGCTAGATCTTAAAAGAAATAGACCAAAAAAGGAAAGTAGATTTGTTGCAGTATTGGTCTAATAGATGTGCTTAACTGTTTGATTGGCGGAGGGTGTCTGCATCTGTCTGTGTCAGCTGCTGGGTGGAGCCTCTCAGAGGACAACTTGCTCCTGTCCACAAGCATAACAGAGTGTCACCAATAGTGTTAGGGATTGGTACTTGCCCATAGGATGGGTCTCAAGTTGGACAGGTTATTCGTAGGCCATTCAGTGTTTGCTTCATTCCCTGTGCCTTGTAGACAGGATAAATTTGGGGTTGAAAGTTTTGTGGGTGTGTTGGTGTTTTTATTATTCTACTGGGGTTCTTGTCTGTTTTCTGTAATTATGAAGCATCAATTCTAAAAAATTCTTTAAGTTTGCATTTATGGCTATTCTCTAGATGTTTATTCGGGCCCTGAATCATAGTAATGTCATCAGTCTATTATAGTCAAGTGAGTAAATGACAAAGCTGAATACGAGTCCATACAAAACTTCCTGTAGCATTAAAGAATATTTCTTGTGGATGGCTTATTTGAACAATTTATCACCCAAACAAATGTACTTTTGATAATTACTGTGGTTTTTTTTTCCAGAGGACATTACAAGTTCTGCTTCCTGATCTTGCTGCCAAAGCAAGCCCTGCAGCATCTGCTCTCATTCGAACTTTAGGGAAACAATTAAATGTCAATCGTCGAGAGATTTTAATAAATAACTTCAAATATATTTTTTCTCATTTGGTTTGTTCTTGTTCCAAAGATGAATTAGAACGTGCCCTTCATTATTTGAAGGTATTTGAATATTTGTATGTATTTTATTCTTTTATTTAAATCAACATTATTGGAAAAACTATTGTAACATTGGAATATAGGAAGGGTAGTGAATAATTTATAGCTTATACTATAAGCATATATATAAATATTATTGTGTTAATAATAATCATTGTCGGGTTGGTGAGATGGCTCAGCTGTTAAGAATGTTGGTTGCTCTTCCAGAGTTCCTGAGTTCAATTCCTAGCACCCACATGGTGGCTCAAGACCATCTGTAATGGGATCTGATGCCCTCTTCTGGTGTGTAGGTGTACATGCAGACAGAGCACTTCTACATTTAAAAAATATTCATTGTCTTGGGAGGATTCTAAATAAAATTGTTTTCTTTTTGATATTTTTTTCTGATCATTTACTATAATGGGATAGAATAGTCATCTTTTCATGGACCTGAAGTTTTTATATAATTTTATTTTAGTGATTTTGTGCTGATTACAGTTATAAGTTAGTGATATTGTACAAGTAATTATAGGAAGAGATAGCTGTCTTTAAATGTATGCTTTAAATGTATTCGGTTTATTTACTTGCTGCTCTTATTATAATTCTTCCTACTTTAAAATATTAAATTTTTTATGGGGCTGGAGAGATGGCTGAGGGCTAACAATACTTGTTACAACGAAGACTTGCGTTCAGTTCCCAATTCCCATGTGGCAGATCATATCTTCCTGTAACTGCATATCCAGGAGATCTGAAACCCTCTTATGACCTCTGTAGTACCAAGCACCTATGTACATATACCTACATATAGGCCAAACACTCTAGTGTATAATAAGAAAACAAATAAATCTTAAAATTGTAGTGTGTGAAGGAAAGAAACAGAGTCAGAGACAGTGCACAGGCCATTGTACACGTGTGGAGATCAGAGAACAGCTTTTGGGACTTTATTCTCTCATTTCATGATGGGTTTAGGCTGTTAGATTTGCATGTCTGGCTAATTTTTATGTTTAAAATTATAGCTTAGTCTTCTGTTTTGGCTTTACATTAATAGCAGTGTCTTTGAAGAATATAAGACTATGGGAACAGAGGACCTTAATTTCATTTTTCTCTAAGAGGACAGCAGTTCTTTTCTCACTTGAGGAGTAATGACTATTAATTGTTTTCATTCATCTCAAGAGCATTAACCTGTGTGTTATAGAGACAGAATGACAATGTTTATGAAGTTCGTACTACATGTCAAAAACTTCTCTGTCCATATGCTATCTGGGTCACTTAAGTTACTTGGAAAGATAGAGGGAGTACAGTTTATGTTTTATATAAAATGCTTGAGACTAGATTTCAGATTTTTTTTTTTTTTTGGAATATTTACCTATATATAAAACGAGATATCTTGAGAATGAAAACCAAAGTCTGAACACAGAATTCATTCCTGTTTCACATACATCTTAAATGGATAGCCCAAAGCTAACTTTATACAATATTTTCAGTGTGCCTGCATTTTGACAGCAACTTGTGTTTTAAAGTCAAGTATGGAATTTTCTGCTTCTGGTATCATGATAGTGTTCAAAAGAATTGGTGTTTGTGTTTTTAATTAGAAACGCTCAGACAGTGTTTTGTTTTACGAATGTTGAAACTTAAGGCAGTGAGAGGTTAGATTAGGTAACGTGCCCAAATCACAGGACAAGCTAGCTGTAAGTGGCACCAAACCCTGCTGTGAACTTCCTGCTGTGAGCTCCAGTCCTTACTCCAAGGGTCTGTGGGTCTGTAAATACTGTGTTGCTGGTGTAGAAAGACCTTAGGCAAGCAGAGGATTGTTCATTTCCAATTTTTATTTCAAAACAAAGTCTGATCACTCTTCTTCATTGTGTACAGGTTATGGGACAGCCATCAGGAGAGAACAAGATTAGAATCCTTTGCCAGTGTTCTTTCTTAGTACTGTTAGTGAGCTGTGCCATTTGACCGAGAGCTTGTGATTTACTAATAACATTAAAAATCAATGTACTTAAATTTGGATGCTAATATGAGGAAAATGTTTTTAATACCTTTAGAATGAAACAGAAATTGAGTTGGGGAGCCTGTTAAGACAGGATTTTCAAGGATTGCACAATGAATTATTGCTGCGTATTGGAGAACATTATCAACAAGTTTTCAATGGTTTGTCAATACTTGCCTCATTTGCATCTAGTGATGATCCATATCAGGGACCACGAGATATCACATCACCTGAACTGATGGTAAGGGATATGGTACATAATATTTAGTTTATTTTTCTCTTTTTCTGTTCCTTATTTATAAAACTGAGGAAACTCCTCTTCCCTATTTTCCAAACATAGCTATTTCTTTACTTTTTAAAAAAAAATTATGTAATTATAGTTATGTACAGAAAACTTAGTGTACATTTAACCCAGTTTAGTGGCGAGTTCTTTTGCCTTTGCCTTTCCCAGCTTGGCAATGCGAACCACAGACTTAGGACTCAGGATGTTGCCTCCCCAGTGGATCTCCTCATATCTGTCATTATAATTGGTCCCAATAGCTTCCACCAGCTTAGCCAGAGCACCCTTTTCTTCCGAGTTAACCTGTGTGAAGGCAACAGTGGTGCGTGTCTTCCTGTGGACCAGGTGCCCCAGCTTGACTTTTCCCTTGATGCAGTAGGTCACTCCCATCTTTTGACACAGGGCAATCAGGAAAACCACCAGCTCAATGGGGTCTACATCATGGGCTGTCACCACCAGCTGAACCTTCTTGTTCTCCACCAAGGTGGTGACAGTATTGACTCCTGCTCGGAGGACAGGTGGTCTCTTAATTGGGATGTCCCCTTTGCCAGCAGCTTTCTTCTCAGCACGGGCCAGTAGCCTTTGCTTCTTTTCTTGCTTTGTCTCTGGCCTGTACTTGTGGACCCTTAAGCAGCTGAGTAGCTGTTTGCCTGTCCAGGGCCTGGGTGAACTGGTTAACGGCAGGAGGTACTTCGAGCCTCTTATAGAGGATGGCTCTTTGACTCTGCAGCCTGATGTAGCGGGGCCATTTGACCAAGCGTGTGAGATCTCTTTGGGGCTGGATGTCTTGCCCAATGCCGAAGTTCTTGGGCCTTTTCTCAAACAAAGGATTGACCACTTTTTTGGCCTCCTGTTTCTTGACGACGGCTGGGGCTGGGGCCACCTTCTTTCCTTTGGCCTACCTTTGGGCATCTTGCTCGGCTGGTGAAGAGAGCTATTTCTTTAAGTTTTAATTGATATTTTTCTTTTTTTAAGACTGATTTATTTTTATTTCTATGAGTACACTGTAGCTGACTTCAGACACACCAGAAGAGGTCATTGGATCCCATTACAGATGGTTGTGAGCCACCATCTGGTTGCTGGGAATTGAACTCAGAATCTCTAGAAGAGCAGACACTGTGCTTAACTCCTGAACCATCTCTCCAGCCTGATATTTTTCTTTTAGAAAAGCTTAAAGTTTTATGGTCACAGGTGTTACCTGCATATGTTGTCTTTGAAAAAAATGTGGATTTGTAGGTGGATTTGTAGGTGG
>JADRCH010000055.1:9535848-9613803 GCA_019843965.1 Rhynchomys soricoides | reverse complement strand
CTTCGTTCATGGAGCAGGGGCGTGAGTTTAGAGTCTAGGAAGCAGAATGAGATCACTTCGTTCACTTTCATCTTTTTGTTCAGTCCTGGATGTTTGGATCCACGTGAGATGGTACCATTCACATTCAGTACGAGTCTTCTCAGTTAAACCATTCTGGAAACCTCCTCACAAACATGGCCAGAGATAAAATCTCCTAAGTGACTCTAAATCTTATCAAGTTGACCACCACGATGAATTCATCGTTGGAGAAGTTGAAGCCGCAAAGCCCTCCTCCCTCCCTAAGCAAAGTGGAGAACGAGGTTGGGAACACAGGGTCACTGTTCCAGCGCCACGCCCACCCCCATCCTCTTCCCCTTCCTTATCTTCCCGTTCGCAGTTTTGATGAAACATTCACGGTCAGGACACCTGCTTAGTTCCATGCAGACATTCCCACCCGTCTTTCTTTCCTTTCCCGGGCTCCTGCTCCGTTTTCTTCCAAATCTCCCCCAGCTCCTTCGGGCCTGTACCTACTTTGCTGTACCGGCTCCTTTTCCTGACCCTTGAAGATTATTAGCATGCGGAGAAACCCCAGATCTACTGTTATGAGCTGGAGGAGTCTCTCGTTTGCAAGCTCTCTTTTGCTGTGTTTGGTGAGGGGCATGCTGGCACCAATCCAAATGCAGGCCTAAATAACGAGCGTGCTAGGGTCAGAAAATTAAAACGCAGCATGAATTGCTGAAGTCACAGTTTTATTGTCAGCAATTGTCTGGTGGCTCTGCATATAAAATCTTCACAGCTTCTTCCATTTTCCATGGCTTGGTTAATGTGTAAACAATTGTGGTGGTAAATATTTTATCCCCACCTAGGACCTATTCCACCTCGCCTTTGCCCAACCAGGCAAACTGAACCGCAACTGTAAATAATGACATCTATAGGAAAGGTTCTTGGAAATCATCCGTCTAAACCAGAGTCACTCTGCCCAGATAAGACAGATGAGAGCAGGGAATAATTAAAGATCATGTGAGGGAGCTGTCAGCAAACAGACTTGAGGAAAAGGAAAGTTTCTGACTCCAGCCCAGTGGATGTATAGATGTCTCCCCTTCGGAGGTATCAGACAATGACTAGGACGGATAAGGCGGAGGAGACAACTGAGCCAGGGAAGTACTCGCTGCACAAGCTTGAGGACTTGAGTTTGGATCCACATAAAAAGCTGAATGTAACAGCTTGTGCCTGTAATCCCACCCTGGAATCTGCAGAAACAGGGGGACTACTGGGCCCCATTGGCCAGTTAGTCTGCTTGAATCAGTGAGCTCTCGACTTGGTGAAGACATTATCTCAAACAAATAAGGTACAGAGAAATTGACGACGACATCCGACACTAATGTCTAGCCCCCATATGTGCACATGTGCACATTTATATATATACACTGACAACGGTAGGATAGAGAGGTTTATGTTCCTTTGACAAATGTGGAAACAAGCTCAGGGCTTCACAGAGAGCAAAAGGGGGAAGCCAGGCCTCTTTTCAATGCACTATGCTGCCTTTTGCTAAGCATCAGTAGTTGTACTTTGTTCAAATTCCAAGTGGAAACAAATTGTGTCTTTGGTGACAACTTACATCTGTGGAACAAGTCAGTCATGAGATGGTGATACTTTAAGAATAACTGTCACCTCTCTGGTGCTTTCCAAGGTCATAGTCAGAGCCCTTGTGTCCCAGCACTTCTGAACATTGTATTGGAGACCAAAATCTTGATACATAAGCCTCTTGGGAAGACTCCTCATCTCTAACCCACAATAGAAAATCCATGCCTGTGTCATACTTAGCCACTGTCTGCCATTCTCAATGCATTGCTCTGTTCATGTCTGCTTTAGTCAGCACAGTAGCCTCCAGCTGGGCTCCTGGCCTTAATCACTCCGTGTTCCAATCCATGTTGGGTGGCAGCTAGAGAGAACGTGGTGTGTGTGTGTGTCTGTCTGTCTGTCTGTCTGTCTCTGCATGCACATATGTACTTGA
Organism: Rhynchomys soricoides; assembly: GCA_019843965.1. Classification (NCBI taxonomy): domain Eukaryota; kingdom Metazoa; phylum Chordata; class Mammalia; order Rodentia; family Muridae; genus Rhynchomys; species Rhynchomys soricoides. The sequence goes on along the minus strand of JADRCH010000055.1, from coordinate 9,611,810 downwards.
GTATGGAGGACAGAGGACAACCTTGAGTGTTGGTCCTGAGACGTCACCCACTTATCTTTTGATATGGAGTCTCCACTGAACTTGAAGCTCACCAATTGACTTGGCTGGCTGGCTGGCAAATGCCAGGAACCCACCTGCCTCTGCCTTCTCAGCACTGAGCTGGTGGGTGCAATGCGTTTTATGTGGGTACTGGGGATTGAACTCAGATCTTCATGTTTGCACAACAATCACCTTGCCTACTGAGCTATTTCTCTATCTTCCCAGCCCCTAGAGAGCTCTATCCAGAGCAATCAGCCTCACGTGACAAAATGTATTTATAAATTGCATGCACGTATGCTGGCTCTCCTATTAAGTGCATATGTGAAAAATCTTTTAGGAAATTTTAAAGGCTGTGCTTTAAACAATGTGATGAAGGGACCTAATAGTTTGTTCTTATTGCCAAGCTTTAGAGAAAATACAGCCATGTAAAGCTGATCCTCTCCTGACTAGAAATCAACATTGTCCTCAGATTAAAGTCCAAATGTGACTCTTCCGTTCCTCTAGTTCCACCTCCCTGCCTCACCTAAGTCATTTTGTCACTCCTATTTCTTTCTCTTTGTAGCCCAGGAGACCATCATCTCCTTGAGGGTAAATCCTGGGGACTGTTGAATAGTTCCTTTCCAGTGCCATCCAAATACCAAATGTGAGCAGCCATTGGTTAAGTGCACATGCCAACCAGTATCTGAGCTCAGCCCAAAGGTGTCTATTGGAAAGAAAATAGTGACTGTTAACAGCCCATGATTGGGCAGGACTCTACAGTGTAATGTGTTTGACACCTACTTTCTTTTTGAAGACTGCCCCCAATCTTTCCTATTCCTATCCAGAAAAGTCATGTAGCCTTTTGTGTCTGAGCTGTGTCTTAATTTAGTAAATGATAGCATTTACCCAGTAATAAAGCCGGGTAAATGAGTTGGGTGGTATCTACATACATTATCTCTTATCTACATAAGGTTTCTCACGAATGTTTCCAGTCTACTGCATAGTCACCTACCTACCTAAAGACAGATGCTGAAGAGGAAAACAGTTATTTCTTGCACTTAATATGTCTTTCTTCTAAAGCAGCCCAAGGTCAGTATCACCAAGATGGCTGCCTGAGGTCCCTAAGCATTGGGCAGTTCAGGCCTGGCATTGGAGCAGAGCAGTGCTGTGGTCCTCTCCATGGTAAGCTCAGGGCAGTGAGGCATTCTAGGGTGAATCTGGCCCACCTGTTCTATGACTTCCAGATTCTAGAAGCATGGCCCAGCATGCTCAATGAGGTGGTGAAGGTTGTCTCATTGTGTGTGAATGATGTCTTGTCAAGCACTTGTTTATAAGAGTTGATCGAAAGGAGTGGCCATGAGAAGAAGGCTGTAGTTTTGACTTCCTGGCTGTTCCACCGGAAACAGTTTAAAGGTGGCTGGGCTATATCATGACCAAATAGGGAAGCACCTTGGTATGCCTAGTCTAAAATGAAGGCCTTTGGAAACCAGAAAACCATGGAAGAGGCTTTACTTTGTTAGTTTCTGTCTGAAAGAGAAAATCAGGGATGGAGAGAAAGAGAGCTCAGCAGTTAGGAACACAAGCTGCTCTTATAGAAGACTGGAGTATGGTTTTCTATGCCCACACCTACATCTGGAAGCTGAGAAACCATCTACAACTTCAGCTCTGGGAGATCTATTGCCCTCTTCTGGCCTCTGTAGACACTGCACACATGAAACACACACACACACACACACACACACACACACACACACAAGTTACAATAAAAAAATAAAGTTATGAACTTTAAAGTTTTTTTTAAAGTTATGAAAGTAAGAAATGAACTTACAGAAAATGTAGTATTTTTAAAAAAATAAAAGTAAAGACAATCAGTTGCTTTTTGTTCACTTCCTGGGATCTCATAACTAAAAACATAACCAGAGAAAATGCAGACTGGATCCTCAGCTTTGTCATCACCCTCTGTTTGTCTCCTGATATTAGTATAGGTAAACGTTCATGGCAGATATTGTAGAAGTAAAAACAGAGACACACAACCTGAATTTCAAGAGAAAGTTTTAATTAGGAAGGAGGGGGATTGTCTTAGGGTTTCATGGCTATGAAGAGACACCATGACCAATGCAATTCTTGTAAAAGGCAACATTCAATTGGGGCTGGCTTACAAGTTCAGAGGTTCAGTCCATTATCATCATGGTGGGAAGCATGGCAACATCTAGGCAGGCATGGTGCAGGAGGAGCTGAGAGTTCTACCTCTTGTTCTGAAGGCTGCTAGGAGAAGACTGTCTTCTATGAAAGCTAGGATGAGGGTCTTAAAGCCCATGTCCATAGTGACACACCTACTTCAACAAGGCCACACCTCCAAATAGTGCCACTCCCTGGGGCAAGCATATACAAACCACTACAGGGATTGACAAAGGGGGGACAGCTCTGACTGTGGGACATGGAGGCTGCCAGTCAACAGATGAAGAGAGCAGGCCTTTGTTTAGGATATGAGAGTGAGCAGAGGTCTTGTCATTTTTAATAGTTATCAGCATAGTTTGGAGGGATTTTTCCAAGTATGATCCAGTGGCTACTTGGTCATTGGAGTTGTCATAAAGTACCTTGACCTGGTGGGATTTTTGTTTTCTTATGAAAAGATAAAAGTAGAGTGGATAAACACCTTCTTTATACTTTGACAATGGAAGGAAGGAGCTATTCTTAGTAGGTAATACATTAAATCTCTAGTCTCTTATCCTCCTGGGAGATAAGAGGCAAATTCTATTTCATTGGTGACCTTCCTTTTCTAAATGGAATAATTTGCAAACTATTGCCTATCTACTCATCCATTCATTTCCCTAACATTCATTAAGTACCACTCAAAACTCACTTACCAACCCCCAGCCCACTCCAGGAGTGAGGGTCTTCTAGTCTCAAGAATTCACCACATTATTAAATATTCACCCTTCTGCCATGCCTCCATGCATGTTAACTAAATCTGTGTTCTCCTCTGTCATGACTTCATTAGCTGTCAGTTCATCTGAGCAAACCTTCTGAGAGGGCAGGGATAGCACTTCCTCCCCAGCCCCACAGTACAATGAGTCCTGGAAGCAAGAAGACAGGATCCAGGGGTTCCCTTCTTATCCAGGGGTCCACACGGACACCTTTATTATGACTTCTGACCCAGGCATTCTCTGAAGAGGAGGGGCATGAAGCAAGAAGGCCTGAGCTCCAGTCTGGATTGCTGCTGCTGCTTCTGCTGCTGCTGCTGCACAGAAAATATTGAGTTCAAAAGCCTATCTTCTCTTCCCTAGAAGCAGCACTTCCAAGTAGCAGGCTGCTCCCTAAATGCCCATGGGGAGATCTGAGACAAGCAAGCGGTGTGTGTGGATGATCCACTTGCCACTTCTTACCAGGTAACATCTCTTTTCATTTGATAGGTCTGACTTTTTCTTAGTGAACAGACAGACTTTCAAAAATCCACAAGAGCTGAGAAGTGGCTCAGAGGTTAAGAGCACTTGCTGCTCTTTCAGAGGGACGCAAGTTTGGTTCTCACCATCCACATCAAGTTGTTCACTCCAGCTCCGGAGGATTGGATGCCTTCTTCTGGCCTCCACAAACAACAACAACAACAACAACAACAACAACTACTATACACACACACACACACACACACACAGTAACGGAATTAAAACCCTCATCTAATCAAGGGCTATGGATGCACTGTGATTGAATCTTACCATGCACAAAATCCCAGCATCTGTGTATGGCCATGGATATCTCTAATCCCAGCAGCATTCAGGAAATGGAGGCAAGAGGATCAAAAGTGTAAGGTCTTCCTTGGCTATATATCAAATTGGAGACCAAACTAGAATATATGAGACCATGACTCAAAAAAAAAAAAAATCTGATAAATTTTAAAATGCATGGTCATGTAAAATTGATGATCGTGTCTCCCTGATGTTTAGAATTCCCTTTCTCAAATGTGTTGAAATTTAATGATTTTAGTGCTAGAGATAGTTCAGCTGAAAAAGTGCTTGCCATAAAGATGCAAGGGTCTGACATCAGATTCCCAGTGCTCACCTAAGAAGCTGGGTGTGGCAGCACATGTCTGTGAACATACTAGGGAAACGGAGACAAGAACACCCCTGAGGCTTACTAGACAGCCAGTTTAGCCAATATACTACACACACACACACACACACCACACACACACACACACACACACACACACACACACATATTTGAGAGGCCCTGTCTCAAAAAATAGAATGGAAAGAGACTGAGGAGGACTCTTAATAGCATCCTCTGGCCACCAAATGCACGTGTACCCACATACATAGAGATTTCAGAGTTTGAGTGTACTTAGTTGGTTTTGTTGTTTGTTTGTTTGTTTGTTCAATGTGTAATTTCTCTAAGGCAGCTATAGCGAAATGAAGCTTCTTATAGCTATTTAATTTTAAGTTTTAATTTTACTTGTGTGTGTGTCTGTGTGTGTGTGTCTGTGTAATCATATGTCATGCATGTTCAGGTGTCCACAGAAGTCGGAAGAAACCACTGGATTCCCTAAGCTGGGGTCATGGGTGGTTGAGCCTCCTGATATACATGCTGAACGAGGGTCCTCTGAGAGAACAGCAAGAACTCTGAATATGTGAGCTGTGTCTCCATCCCTCTGCAACTGTTTGGAGTAGAACAAACATTACAGCTTGAGGACTCTACTTAATTGGCAGTTGTTAAAGACTCAAATGAAGTCATAAAGCGCTTGTGTCAGCGACAGTGCAGCAAGAGACAGCTCAGAACCACTGCCAGCAGCCGAAGGGTCTCTCAGTCTTTAGGGACTCCACTCAAGCAAAACTGGATTCATAGCATCATTGCAGAAAAGAATTTCAGGATGAGCCAGCATGGAGCAGAGTTAGTTTATGGGGAAGATATTCTTGGCAGACTTAATAGAGATGCTTAGGGAAAAGGTAAGCCTTACGCAGGTACAGGTGTGGGCTTCTCAACACAGATTCAGCTTAGATATCTGTCTCATGGGTACATATAGCACAAGGTGGGGAGGGTGGGGGAAGAAGCTTTTGGAATTTTTTGTTCTCATGTTTCTAAGGGACCTCCCCTCTCTTTCTCTTCATTGATAATTAAAATTATAGGATGGCTCCCTAGAGACTTTGCATGGGGTTACTAGTCCACAAGCTAAATCAGGAGCCTCTAGGATTGCACAGAGGGGTCAGTCTATGTCCTTTTCCTGTAAATGAGGTTTCCAGTGAGAGGCCTAGACATTTTCAGGCTTGTATCCGGGAAGAGAGAAAAACCATAAATTAATGTTGTCAATCCTGTTGTATCCCCGATGCTCAGCTGATAAGAGGCCTTAACCAGACTCCTCTGAATCTATTGGCTCCTTTGTCTTCCCACGGTCACAGAATTTTCCCTCTGCCTGTGTTCTATCTCACCTCAAAGACATCATCAAAAGTCTGATGGAAATACAGCCCAGAGGTGGGAGAGCAGAGGCCTTTTCTCTATGAAAGCAGCACAGATTATTTTCTGAGTTAATGAAATTCTAATACAAAACCAGAGCAATCATTCAGTTTGTGCAGTGATGTCAGGTATGGTGGAAAAATTCACAGAATGTGGAATTCAACATGAATAGTTAAAACCCATGTATGCTGCCCTTAGCCCACGTTGATCCACACACTAAAAAGAAAGAAGGCGGGTGGAAAGGGAGGGAGGGTGTCACTGTGGCTCCCAAACACTGTGTATACAATGCCATTGAAAGTAATTTGAATTTTTACTTCCTGAGGGAATGTTTTGGAGCTCAAAATGCAAAATCCTTTTGTTTTCTTTGAGAAAGCAGGAGTGGGCACGTGTATCTGTTTAAAACTAAGTGGTGTTTGAGGGCTTAAGTGTTTGGGTTCACGAAAAGTGGATACACCATATGGTCTCTCCTTAGAGTAAGTAATTACAGACTTATTAAAAATACATGCTAATTTTACTCACCGACGCTCCATGATAATGGCTTCCTCCGGATCTAATCCATTCTGTTGATTACACTCATCTATTTCTGGTGCAAGAACTTCTTCTTCTGAACAAAACATGAATTGACCTAGGCTCCTGATAGCCAAAGAGCCAATCACAACAACTCAAAGGGACCCCTGTAACTCCTTGACTCATGTCACAAACCAAAGGATGGAGCAGAGTAAAGGCTTCCTGCTTCCAGGACTCTTCAACCCAATACACACAACCCAAACCCTGAGAATGCACTGGAAATGAGGTAGAACATCCTTGAGCATTTAGAAAAAAAAAAAAAAATCACTATCCTTGAACATGGTGGCCAAGTGTTCTCTATCTGGTTTGGAGAACTAACCTTGATATTTCTCCAAAGGCAGAAGTCCAGATTGCTTATCTATGCTTCTCGGAGGCTGATATGTCTGTGCTGGGGTTAAGTACCTGATGCACAAATATGGGAACATGTGTTTGAATCCCAGCAGCCCTGTAGAGAAAGGGGGCTTGGGTGACACACACATATAAGCTTAGCCCTGGAGAGTCTGAGATGGGCAAGTCCTTGAAGCTCCTCTCCTGAATAAGCAGGTTCAAAGCCAGTGAGAGACTGTCTCCCAAAAGGAAAAATAACAGTATACTGTGTCTAAGGAAAGAAACCCAAGGTTGACATCAGGTTTCCAGTTGCACCTCTGCACACATGCATATACACAAGCACATGTATGTGCACACAAATGCACATTCTGATGTAGCACATTTGGGGTTGGGCTTCAGTTTCCAGATTTTGTTTTGTTTTTGCTTTTGTTTTGTTTTTGAGGCAGGGTTTTACTGTATTGCCTTGGCTGTCCTGGAACTCACTCTATAGACCAGACTGTCCTTGAATTCGCAGATTTGCCTGCCTCTGCCTTCTGAGTGCTGGGGTTAAAGGTGTGCCCCACCACTGCTGGCTGAGTTTCTGCATTTTTAACCAGCCAGGTAATGGTATTACTGCAAGTCTAGGGACCATCTTTGAGTTGTAAGGACTTTGCACATAAGACTCTCTGAACCTGGTCTACTAACACTCAAGTTTGTGAATGGACCGACTGGCAGCATTAGAATACTCTTAGTGGATTGTCCGTTTGTTTTTGAAACAGAGTCTCACTGTGTACCCCTGACTGGCCTTGAACTTGTGGCCATCCTCCTGCCTCTACCTTTTGAGTAGTGAGATTACAGAAATAAGCCACCACATTCATCTTAAGTTCTATTTTCTTTTTTAAAGTTTATTTTATTTATTTATTTACATTCCATTGATTGCCCTCCCACCTCGGTTCCCACTTCTGCTTAAGGTCTATTTTCTTAGTCTTGCTCTCTCTTGTGTGTTGGTCAGTTCTGCTATAAGACCCTGACTGTAAGACCTAAGGAGATTCTTAAACAGTATGCAGTCAACACAGAATGCTTTGAGATCAATAAACCATCCAAGTTTCTGACCATATGTGATACAAACCATGGTGGTTCGAATAAGAATCCCCCCATAGGCTTATGGAGTTGAATGCTTAGTCATCAGGGAGCACCGCTATTTGAGAAGGATTATGAGGTGTGACCTTGCTGGAGTAGGTGTGGCCTTCTTGGAGGAAGTGATTCATTGGAGGTGGGCTTTGGGGTTTCAAATGCTCAAATCAATCTCAGTGTCACTCTCTTCCAGCTGCTTGCGGATCTAGATGGAGAACGCTCAGCTACATCTCCAGCACCATGTCTGCCTGCGTGTCACCATGTTTTCTGTCATGACAATTGCTGCCTGTACCCTGGACTAGTCCCCGTCTGACCCTACCTGCCCTTGGAGGTTGGAGATGAGGTGGTGCAGAATCAACGACACAGACTCTGGAAGCAGGTCAGAAACACCACAGCAAGCTCAACTGAATGCTGATGCAAGCTCCTTTCATACCCTCCATCCCACTGGTCCCAAGAAAGCATTGCTTCTAAATAGCAGTTCCTGATTGACTGGCATTGTCTGCATCAGCAGTCCTTGGTCTCTCAGGCAGTCCTCAGTTAGGTCCTCCTGCAGGAGATGCCTTTGTGGTTGCAAGGCCCCCAGCGTTTACATAGAGGTGGCCAACACTGCTCCTCCTACAGATGATAACAGACTAAACCTCTGAAACTGTGAGCCAGCCCCAATTAAATGCTTTCTTTTGTAAGAGTTTCTGTGGTCACAGTGTGTCTTCACAGTAACAGAACACTGACTAAACCAACACCATCTTTTTGTTTTGAAATGGAAATGATATTATATTTACTCTTCTAAAGGAAAATTTAAAACCTATTTATTTATGCTGGGGCATGGGGACTCATCAAGAGACCCTGTCTCACAGAAGACGAAAAGGGGAGAACCCAGAGGTAGTCTTCCGACTCCCATGATGAGTACTCACAACCCCCTATCCACAAACATGAACACATATGTGTATTCATGTGAATGCACACATGAAAGGGGCTTGGTGAAGCAACACAAGCAAGCACTGCCAGAGACATTTTGAACTTATTAAGCAATGATTTTGAATTAACCCTTGGTTATTGCATGTTCAGGAATCTTTCGGGGTTGGCAAAATTTTCATGGCCCCATACTCTGTTAATGTATCCTGTATGATGAGGTCACAGCTCCCAATTCGGGCTGCTAGGTCTTTGAATCACATGAGTGATTTGTAGAGCTAGGTACCAGGTAGAAAACCTTGCTGGTGCTTACTGTGTTTTTTGGAGCATCTTCTCATGACTGGTGAGCTTTACCCTCAGCCTTCCTTCCTTCTTCCTTTGTCCCAGTTAACAGTTGTTTTATAGCCTAAAGCAGGGACCTTTTCTGAGATCTACTCTTGAGGCCCGCTTTCTCCTTACGTATCTTCTCTGTGTGTGACAGGTTAATGTCCATACAGGATTACAGCTCTCGCCTCAAAGGGAGAAGAGATGGTTTATTATGGAGCCGAATGTGGATAAACATGTCTCTAGAAAACAGATTCACTTTGCTCCAAATTCAAAGTTGGTAACAATGTCACCAAGTTTTAAAGAAACAGAGCAAAGAAAATGAGAAGTCAAGATGCTCTCCAAACACACTGCTGGAAATATCGTGAACGGTTTACAGCAAAGCCAGTAAATCTCTGCCATAGACCTCTGATGCCAGTGGATAGCGTTCTTGGTCTTTTGGCTAATGAAAACTAGCGGTGTTTAGTTTATACATTCCCCACAAGGATGTTAGGATCATCACAGAGATGGGAAAAGATAGTCTGTTAAAGGAGCTAAAGATTCCTTCTCTTCCCCTGCACTATGGTAAACTGTAGTGTGGTAACAAAAGCTTTGAGACAGTAGCCATGGCTCTGGAGTGTGCGTGTCTAATAGAACTTCTGGAGTGGGCGTGTCTAATAGAACTTCTAGAGTGGGCGTGTCTAATAGAACTTCTGGAGTGGGCGTGTCTAATAGAACTTCTAGTCTAGATCTTTGTTTTAAGGAGGTCATAAAGCCAGGAATGGGTGTGGTTGCAAAAAGAAATAAAGTATCAAAATGAAAGTCTTCCTTCATCACTTCTCCTTGATCCAGGTTATGCTCTTATCCAGCCCTGCTCCCATTTTGGCAGGGAAGAATGCTTAAGTCAGCAAAAAAGATTCCTACACCAGCAATTCTGTTGTTGTGCTCATTGATTCTCAAGGGGCCCTGAACAAAACCTCCAAGGTGAGGGAAAGTGTGAGAAGCATCAGCAGTCTCCCTCCGTCTGGGTTCGGGAGCCCTTTAAAGCCATCCCAGGAGAAAAGCAGCTTTGTATCTACCAAGGCCTTGGGGGTTTCTCTCCTCCCCAGCAATCATTTGCTTCACAAGTTCCTAAAGGTCAGAGTATTTCCTCTGATGGGAACTGGAAGACAGGGATTGTCCCTCCTATAAATGAGGCTCAGGGGTCAAGAGGGAGAAGATATGTTGTACAGTGACTCAAATCCCCAGGAGCTGGCATGTCAAGTCATGTGATAGCCTGTTACCTGTGTCCCACATTAGTGACTTCTATCATTATCTATGGGCAAACTGCATTTAAAGGACCAAAGTAGAGTATCAAATTTTCTTCTTTTTAAACTACATTTTCTCAGGTGCTTATTTGCTCAATTTCTTTCTCCCTCTCCTCTCTCCTCTCTCTCGTCCCCCTCTCTTGTGTGTAAAGATCAGACTACAATTCACAGATGTGGTTTCTCTCCTACCCTTGTCTAGGTCCCAGGGATGGAAGCGATGTCGCCATGTTTGGCAGCAAGCACCTTTACCCCTGGAGTCATTCCCTTGGCCTGTGATTGCTTTGGTGTTCTCTCCTACCTTTTTATTCTGGTTCTCCCATTGTTTACAATGGTCTTGAATCTTTAACAGTTCTTTAACCAGGGTACCATAAAACCTTATCATCCTGCAGGATAACAGGGAGAGGGTGGTGATGCACGTAGCTTCCTCTGGTTGTTGTAGGAAAAGTCATAACCAACTCCCAGAGCAGAGCCAGTAGCCAGTAAGATGCTAGAGGCTCCAGAGGCAGCTAAGGCAGGTAGAGAAAGCAAAGCATCTAGTAGTCATTACTGGTCTAGAAAGAAGTTGTCTGCAATAATTACATCTACCGAGCAGCATCTAGAATCACATGGTTTCAATGCTGTCAGCTTGAACATGGCATCTTTTCAAGGCAGCTCCAGTGAACGTATTCACATAGCTAAAGAAAGTTGAGGAGGGGCTAGATCTAAAATGAATACAGTTAAACATTTGAAAAAAAAGAAAAAGCCATACCTTTATTTGAAGCATGTGTGTGTGTGTGTGTGTGTGTGTGTGTGTTTTGCAGGGGACTAGACTCACTGCTGCATAGTCTAAAGACATGTTCTACCATTGAGCTGCATACCTGGTCCTTGAATTAATTTATGTGAGTGTGTGCACATGTGCATGCCAGTGTGGATGCATATGTATGAGCTGGTGAGTGGAGGTCAGAGATCAACACTAGGCTCCCTCCTGGCTGTATACACTACTTTTCAAACCTGGAGCTCATCAATATCACTAGACTGGCTGACCCAATGAGTTCCAGGGATCCACCTATCTTTCATGTCCCTAAGTCTGGAGGCAGAGATACATGCAATCGTGCCAATTTTTACATGGGTGCTAGAGACCCAAAATCAGTTCTCCATGCTTGCATGGCATGCAGTATATTGACTGAGCCATCTCCCCAGGTCCTTGAATTAATTTTTATAAAACATGCTAACTATGGAATTTGTTTCGAGAAATTGTGATAATTACATTACATGCTCAGATGCTCTAAACTCAGAGATGAATGAAGCTCTAATAAGGAGAATTGGCTAAATGAAACGGATTACAATTTCTGCAAACATCACTTCGTATCACTCACAAATGTGAAGACTTCTAAATTACATCTCTTCACTCAAACTTCTATCCAACAAGGCCACTATGTTATATTTAATACAAATTCCAAAATATAGAACCCTACGTAAGCAAAATTTCCTGTGCAGCTAAGAACAGGGTATGTCATTATATGGGGCTTTATAGAGATAGAATCTTCAAAATATTGGTGTCCAAAATTTCAGAGCCATTCAAACAGTATTCCCTACTGTGTGCACACATTTCATTGCATTGGAAACCATCAATCACCCTGCACCTATTTAGCTTCTTACTTACTCATCCTCAAGGCCTACCATGTGCTTGTGTCTCTCTATATTTGTGAGTATGGCCCAGTCATTAAAATGCTAAAGAACCATGCTTCCTTGTCATACATAAACATTGTGCATAGTATACATCACACACGGTCCCCTACTTTCTTCAGGACTCATTTTTCTTGGTGACTGAGTTGAGTCCTTTGGTCCACAGATATACCATCATGCTGAAAGACAGCCCAGTGAAGTGAAAATGTGGTTTTCTCTGTCTTTATTTCTAAGTTGGGATGGACCCCTGGTAACAAAAGTTGGGTTAAGGAGAGAAAAAACACAATGTTGTTTATTGTTGTGCATATTTTATAGATTTGTTGGTGGACAGAAGGAAGAGGAATGATCCCTAGTCCTTTGAATTTGGGTTTACCTTGCATCTTCATCAGAGAAGGGGGTGATGAGCCAAAGGAAAAGGACTTTGAGTCTCTAGGAGCAGCCACTTAGGGACGGGCAAATGAATGACGAAGAAAAGCAGGTTGGTAATTTGAAAAATCTTTATTATTATGGAGCAGCAGGGATGGAGGTGGGGTGAGTGGAGGCCTAGAACACATTCTGTAGACCAGGCTGGCCTCGAACTCACAGAGACCAGCCTGCCTCTGCCTTCTAAGTTCTGGGATTAAAGGTATGTGCCACCATGCCTGGCAGTATTTGTCTTTCTTAACAGAGATCCCTGTAAATTTGTCTTGATTTGAAAGTAAATGTGTGTGTGTGTGTGTGTGTGTGTGTGTGTGTGTGTGAGAGAGAGAGAGAGAGAGAGAGAGAGTTGAGAAGGGAAGAAGGAGTTTGTTTTGGGGGGTGGTTCTTTTCAATTCCTCAGGAGGCATTTGTGTGTGTGTGTGTGTGTGTGTGTGTGTGTGTGTGTATGTGTGTGTATCTTAGATTGTTAGAGCTCTCTCCAAGTCCCAGTTTATAAAAGACATGCTAAGGTTGGTGCTGTAGTTCTAAGGCTTAGCCATAAGCCTTGTGGCATGAGTGGGTGTTGTGTGACATCATTCCCAGGGAGACACTTAACAAATGTCAACTCACTCCAGACAGGGAACTGATGACAAACCAAAGGAACAATAGCATCAAGTTCCTTGAGTGAGTTTATTGAGCTAGATTACTAAAGTACCTGGTGAAGGTTACTAACAGGAGCGGGGTGTCGTGAAGGCAGCTCAATCACTAAACCCACCCAGCATGGTGAATCATGAAGGCTAGAATCCTGGTGCTCTCTGCACAGCTTATAGGCAACTGCACAGAAGAAGAGTCTTCCAGGCAGTTTGGCTGGTCTGAGTCTCCTCCACAGTCCTTACTGCTGATTACAACCATAGGAAGAGAGGAGCCTTGTTCATTTGGTCAGTTTGAGAGACTTTTTGAGAGTTTTGAAGTATTCCTAAGTATTAGCCAGTTTCCCTCCAGGATGGAATGTTTCAACTCAGAGGAAATTGTGATACAACACTGGAAGGCAATGGACTATTTAGAAGATGGGGATTCCCTGAAAGAAGGCAGGCCACTGGAGATGTCTGACATGGCCCTGGCTCCCTCTGTCTCTCATTGCTTCCCTGCCATCATAGGTGGGGAGCTTTGCTCTACCACATGGTTAAACCATGCTTAGGTCCAACTCATGCATGCACACACACACACACACACACACACACTGATATTTCAGGCATATTGTCACAGTGACAGAAAGTTAACACAGATGGCAAAACAGGCTTTTGGTATCATACTTAACTTTCTCTTGGTTTGTGAGGAGGCAGAATCATGGAAAACCAAAGCTAAGCTTATTTTTGTTTTCAATTTTGAAAATAAGAAATAAGCTTAATTTAGTTTGGTTTTTTTTTCCTGGTAAACATACTTTGCTTGTTTTATTTAAGGCAATGAAAGGGACCATGAGTACTGTGTCAGGAGATGGCAAAGCCTGGTGGTGTCCTCATTTCTTCCCTAATTTTTAAAGCATCATTAACCCTCGCCCAATAAATCCAGTCAAGGACTTTAAGGGGGACACCCCTTACTCAAGCATGTCCCAGTGACCTGCCTGGAAGCTGACTAATGTCCCCATGATTTTCTCTACTTTTCTCCCATTTAATTCGTTCTTCTCAAAGTCTGGGGACACCTTACCCTCCGAGCTTCTCAATCAGTGTACTGTTTACAATGACAGTAGATTCCTCTCTAGGACCATTTCGACTTAGAGTCGTGTTTGCCGGAAGGTCTGAGTACCCCCTACCCGAAGGGAGGGCCCACAGTTCCTGAATTCACCCAAAGCCACATCTCTCAGTTTGCCCTCCCACCTCCCGTCACATCTGATGTCTCCTTTTTAAATGTTCGTTTTCTAATTAAGCATCATCTATGACAGATGGTGTTATGGGCTAATTAATAGACACGTTGGGAGGGCCCTACGGCACCTGGAGTGCATGTTCATCAGGAAGGCTTCCAGCCTTTATGGAAATAGATCACTCAAGATCCCAAAGTGGAACAAAAGGGATACATAGTACACTGGGGACCCGGGCAACGCAATAGAGAAAAGAAAGGGGAGGGAGGGAGAGAGAGAGAGAGAGAGAGAGAGAGAGAGAGAGAGAGACTTAGAACCAATGGCTCACACAGTGGGGCTGTTTTTAAAACAAAGGAGCGTCTCTTTCTTTGCAGTATAACTCTCATGTTGTGCCTGGGACCCAAGCCATCCTTTGGTTTACTGTATTTACACTGTATGTGCTATCAGTACTGTGGAAGCTGGGGGGGATGGAGGGAGGGAGGGGGGAGAGAAGGGGAGAGAGAGAGGAGAGAGAGGACACACTATGGTAGAAAGAGAGTGGTGAAGAAAAAGCTGTTCTGTAGTGATGACCTGGAAGAAGGGAAGATGCCCGGGGCCTCCATATCCTCTTCAGAGGAGAAGCAATGGATCTGACTGGGGCTCTCCTCCAGTTTCCATCATCCCCCCAATAGCAGCACAGACCAAGAACCAAAAGGCCCAGCCCTTAACACGTGGGCCTCTGGCGGACACTCCTGAACCAAACTAAAACGAGGTATGTAGGTCAGGATTGGTGAGCAAAATAAAATGAGGCTCTAAAGCCGTATGTTAAAACAAGGTTTTCTCCTAAGTCCATGGTCTCAATTATTCTGCCAGAGGAACAGGAAGCTAACACATACCTCTGTTCCTCTTCCTGAGGAGCCAGACCTCTTCTCTACCAGGGCAAAGAAGGGAAGGCACGCATCAGCTAGCATTATCCGAGCTGCTTGCAAGATTGTTTAAACAGTGATCGGAACTCGGCCCCCATTTCAGCCACAGTGCTGGCTAATGCACTTGGTAAGCTTTCCCTCTTACCCTAGTTTGCAAAAAGTCACTCATGGTTTTCTGTCTTATTCACAGGAGGCAGGCCGAGCAGCTGGGTGGGTAAGCTGATTTCCTCCCCGAGGAAGTTCATGGCTCTTCTCTCTCACCATTCTTTCTCCTTTTAGTGTGAATATCTCCCAAGTCACCTGGCTGTTGTCATTCATTTTGCTATCCATAAGTAAACGTACCCATTCCAAACAAACAAAACACCTTATGAAGCCGCTATCCATGGTAACGTCTGGGGTGTGTTCTGATGCTAAGTCACTAATAATTTACAGGTAGAAGGATGGATTAGCACAGCTGGAACACTAAGAGGGCTGGAGGCTGGCTCCCATGGCTCTTGCTCCAACTTCTCGTGGGGCTCCTCTGCTCACTGCACTGAGAACCAGCAGACAATGCTGAGAAGTTAGATTCCAAGAGACCTGGAACAGGTCGTTTAGCCTCTTGAACCTCAGTTCTCTACTCTGCACCCGCTGACACATGCCGAAGGCAATATTCTTACTAGGGAACGAGCTGGTGTTTGACCAGTGTGAAAGTCTATACAAATAACTTGAATTTTGTTTGAAGTTTAAAGTTTTTCTCATCTGTGAAATGGTTTTCTTTAACATTTCTCTGTATTTTCATCTTGTTTGGCAAAGAGATGTAGTATACTAGTCCCCATGTTAGCTGCTTCTCTCCTCCTCCTCCTCCTCCTTCTCCTCTCCTCCTCCTCCTCCTCTTCTTCTTCTTCTTCTTCCTTTTCTTCCTCTTCTTCTCCTCCTTCCTCCTCTTCTCTTCTTTTTCCTCCTCCTCTTCCTCCTCCGTCTCCTTCTTTCCTCTTCCTCCTATTTTTCCTCCTTCCTCTCTTCTTCCTCCTCTTTTTTTCCTTCTCTTCTTCCTCCTCTACCTTCTTCCTCTTCCTCTTCCTCCTCTTCCTCCTTCTTTAAAGAAGAAGATATGGTCTCATGTATCCCAGACTGGCTTTGAACTTACTGTGCAGGATGACTTTGAACTTCTGATTCTCCTGCTTGCACCTCCAGAGTGCGGGGATTAAAAACGTATGCCACCACACACAAGTATGCAGGGCTCAAGCACTAGGCTTCACAAATACTAGACAGTCAACAAACTGAGTTACAAATCCAGCCCACTTTAAATTACCTTTTTTCATTCCTGTGATTAAATACCCAGAAAACAGCACTTGAAGGGAGACTTTTTTTTCCTTCTAAAGAGATCGTGACTCATGATCTGAAGGGATACAGCCTACCATGGAAGCAAAGGCATGATGGTGGGAGTATAAGGTGGCTGGTCACTTCACATCCACAGTCAGGAAGCAGAGAGAGTTGAACAGAGATCTTCATACTTGATTTTTTTTTAATCATCTTAGGACTCCACCTATGGCATGCCACCACCCACATTAATTCTTCTGGGACACACTCAAGGCATAATCAGAGTTATGGCTCCTAAGTGATTCTAAATCGAACCAAGTTGAACATTAACAACCACATTAACCTAAGTCTAAACATCATAGATCAATGACAACAGAAGTAGACAAAAAAAAAAAATCCAAAACAAACAAACAAACAAACAAAGGAATGAGTAACCAGTGGAGCAGACGCCAGGCAAGGGTGCAGCCCAGACTGGCAGCCAATTCATTAGAAGAGAATCCCTTCAGGATAAGCCGACTCATTCTTTGAAGCAATGAAGTCACAAGAAGAATGAGGCAGTACTCTTTGCTGGCTTTTGGCCAGCCCAGCTCTGGGAAGTGTGGTCAGCGTCCTTAACTGAGCTCGGCATCTGGAAATGAAGCGCAACCTCTTTAGCAGAAGGCAGGGCTTCCCTCAGCCCACTAAACTGTTTGCAAAAGAAAAGAAAGAAATGTAAATATTTGAACACCAGAAAATAAATAATGATCATAAATAATGCAGTTGTCTTCCAGTGTTTGCCTGCAGCCATTGACAAGCTGCCATGTGAGGTTTGCTTCTTAGAGCGGTGCCCACAGCCCAGCATTGAGGTGAGGGTTTCAGGGGAGGGAGTACCTTTTTCTAATGCTTGTTTGGCATTGTGAAGAGGTCTGCTTGGAGCCCTCTCCTGCATTCTGGGAGGAAAAGAGAAGCCCCCTTTTGCTAATTCCTGGCAGGTTTTATGCCATCTGAATCATCAGTCCAGTTTCCTCTTCCAGGCATCATATGGAATAGAGATAGCAGAAACATTTGGAGTTAACTCGAACTCAAATGACTGTCAAGTGCCTATTCAAATGACCGTATCAATGACATAATTCCCCTGAACTTCAGCTGCCCATTCACAAAATGGGCATAGCAGAAGGTACAGCAAGGACACTGTTCAAGGATTAGACACAGTATAATTCATATACTTGGCACAAAATGGGCACAGCCATTTGCAGTCGGCAAATTACAGAGAAAAATTTAAAAGCTCCTTGGAAAACAAACCAACAAAAAACAAAACTTTCGTACCTGGCCTGCCTCTTCAACACCAACTGGAGTGTGCTTTAAAAACCATATCTGCATCTCATGTTCAAGTAATCATTCTAAAAATACAGATTCCCCAAAAGGAAATGTGTTGCATCTACTCCTGATTTTACTCTTTATAAAAGCACAAGCAGATCTACCGCACTGAGGGAGAATTCAATTTGCAGTTTCTTGACTCGTGTGTTGCCTTCCCAGGAAAACATGTAGCTGGTAATTCAGCATACGTCAGATTTGAGAGGCAGCCCTGTCTCTTACAGAATTCAGCCTCGCTAACAAGGCAGAGCTTCTCCAAATGACCCATCAGTCTGCAGCACGTGATCTGGGAGAACTGATTAGCCAGCCCATCACAGGAGAGCCAGGGCACAGCCTGAGAAAAACCGAGCCAACACCTCAAACTTTCAAAATAGGCCTCGGGGTGCATTTCGTTTGAGGGGTTGAATGGAGTTGAATTGATGAAGTGTTAGAAGCGAAAAGATACCACAGAGATGTGGTCCCCTGCTTAGACAGATGGGTAAATCAAAGCTCAGAGCATCAGGCAGCTTGCTCGGTGACAGAGCTGCCAATGCAGGCCAGGTTTCCTGACCTCCTGGCCACTGGGGAAATCTGTTTCATCCAAGCCAAGTGAAATGTTTTCCTGGATTCCCCTGTGACTCTGAGGGTACAGGAACTGGAATAAAGGGTTAGATTCTCTTGGCCTTCTTCTTTTTGGATCACACCTTACAAGGGATGGCCCCACCCAGAAAGGTGATCTGTGTGATAGAACAATATTACCTGGCTTCCTGGCCCTCTGGCTTTCTGAGTGACTCTGTGCCTCTGTGCCAGCATGGTGCCCAACATATTGCAGGAATTCAATGAGTATTATCCAAGTGGACAAATTTTAGTGTACACTGTCAAATCTTGTTAGTAAAAACAGTGCAATGAGCGTGACTTTTGGCCGATAGGAGAGAAAGGCTTGAGCAAGGGAGGTGGAGGCAGAGCATAGATTTATCCTCTGTCAGTATTGTTTCTCAACTATACTATGGAATAAAGTGACTCTTCTACAGAGTTTTACCAAGGCAGAACGTTATTTACTGAACACTCGTCCTTGGATTTGGTACACACTACGGATTCAATAAATATAAACAGAGGCACAAAGAAGAGACAGCTTGGAGACCTGACAGACTGACTGGATGCCCCCATGGCTCTTGTTTCCTGGCTGCCTGAAGTGAGCAACTTCTGCAGCACATGCTCTATCTTTTGATGTTTGCCTGTTCTTTGACAGGCTCAAAAGCAATGGAGCCAGTCAACCGTGGACTGAAACCTCTGAAACCATGGCCCCAAATAAACCTTATCTCGAGGTTAGTTTCTCCAGTATTTTATCACACGGTCACAGTTATAAAACTGACAAATACATTCATATTCAGAAGTACTATGTATACTGTATGTCACATTCTAAGGTCTTGTATGTACTATGTGTCACACCCTCAGGTAATGTGTGTGTGTGTATACATATGCATAGATATACATATATATATACATGCCATGTCATATTCTGAAGTACTTGATGTGTTGTATGTTATACTGAGGTTAGGATTTCAAACTTAAAATGTTTGAGGGAACAGAAGCCAGTCTGTAACACCAGTTTTTCTCTTCCTTTGGATGGATTGTATGTCCTTGCACTCTTCCAAAAAGAACACATTATTCAAGCCACTAATACTAATAACCTATCTATCTTGTCACTAGGTAGAGTCTAGCCTATGACAGGCACTGTGCTGGGAAAGAAGTATGCTCATTTAATTGTCACTATGGCCTATGTATTAGTCAGTCTACTCCCAGAAGCATGGATCTCTCTCCAGTTGGCCAGCAGCAAGAGGATGACCGTGGGGTTGGGGGAGGGCTGAAGGCAGGGAGATAGGCTGGCAGACACTCATTTCACATTTTTTAACTGGCCTGCAAGTCCTTGACTCATCCTAGGAGGTTGAACTTGAACTGGTCCCTGCCTTTTTGGCTGGAGGAGGGTTCACAGACAGTTTTTGGAGCCAGGCTGCTGCTGTGGGTTGCCCAAGGCATCTTCGATAGAAAGAGCCACAGCTGTGGACAGACAACCATCTACAGGAATGGGGCCTCTCAGGTGCCCCCCGGGTCAGTGCCCTATTATTGCTCGTAACCCTTAAGGGAGCCCAGTTTGCAGACATAGTGCAGCTGGGAATGTTCCAGTCCCTCAGTTTCCCAGCGCTTGGTGCCTGTGATTCTTTACAATGTCTGTGCTTTCTATGACAGGTTATAAGCTCTTCTGCGTATTGGTGGGGGAGGCATTCCTCCCCTGACTTGGACTCATCTTTCTGCTTTAAAACTCTCTCCTCAGCCAGGTGGGCTCTTCATTCAGACTAACAATAGCCCTGGCAATAATGAGGTAGCAGCGGGGAAGAGCTACGGTTTAATAAAGCTTTGGCCTAGCGACCTCCCACTCCCCACACCAGGGCTCTCTAAAAGCCCTTTCATCCTTCCAGGGCTGTGGTTTCCACCCTGGCGTCTGTGAATGGCTTTCGCAACTGGAAGGACTCTTTATTTGTTCTCTAGGATGCAGTTGAGAGTGGCCACAGATTTCAGCTGCCTGGTGAGGCACTGAGGGGCGTCAGATGTGGAAACCCTGGCTTAATCAGACAACGGGGCACACTGGGACTTTCCAGAATCTGGAAGGTTCTAGAAGTTTCTAGATCATGTCCAACCTGAGTAGGAAATCCGTGTGGTTTTTATGCCAAGCTTAAAATAGAGCTAATGTATTATTTGGGATTTGTTATAGAAAATCTGTCTTTTTACTCTTCCATGAAATCATAGGCTAGAACAAACCAGGAACCCTTAGCAGCATGTCTTTCTAAATACCACTGTCTGATAGCACTTTAGAGGGTGTGAGCCAAGAGCTTTTGTCACCTCTGTGTGTTTACTCAGTAAATTGCTTATGCTGTTACTACGTGTGTTTTTAGAAAGTGTTTTCTATGCTGTTTTTATAAAGTGTGACTTTTTAAAAAAATCACACCGACATATATGCCATGGGTTAAAAATTCAACCACTCGCGAAAAGTATGGTTTATAAACCGAAAGGCTCCCTCCCTTCCAAGATGTTATGGATGTGTATGAGGTTGCCACTTAATTTTTTTTCGTCTTAGTCCTGGGGAAAATGAAAGCTCTCTGGAGGGGAGAGCAATACAGACCCAGGCAGTTCACACACCACACTCTCCCTCCCCTCTCTGGACAGAGATGATAACTTTTGTAACTTCTTTCTCCCCCCAGGAAATACCAACGTGCACTAGGCCAGGTCCTGGAGTCTTGGGCTGGTGTAAATGAAGGGCCGTGGGGTCACGGTGACTTGAAAGTATGTGCTACGGTCTTCATGTGCTCTCCCTGATTGCCAAGTGGGAGCCCTTATGCTTGAATTTGATTGTGTTATGAGTAAAACATTTAGGGAGTATCTGAGATTAAGAGAGCTCATAAGGGTGAGGTATCGATGGAACAGGATTTTATGTCTTTTTAGGGAAAGATACAAGACTGGGGGTGTTGATGGTAGAACATTTGTATAGTATGTGTAAAGGCCTGGGTTCTATTCCCAGCACTGCAAGAATCCAACCAAGCAACCGACCCAACAAACCCAGTAAGTCATAATATCCATCATCTTCCTAACAAATGAGAACACAGCAGGAAGGCAACTGGCAAGAGAACCTAGCCTGAACCCTCCCAGGCTAGCTCCCTGCTCTTGAACTCCCAGCTCCCAGACTCTGAAAAAATATTTGCTTTTGAAACCACCTAGTGCATGGTATTTTGTTGCAACAGGCCAAGCTGACTGATGTGTGCATGGTGGCACAGGGTGTGCCCATGCATCTGTGATCTACCCTTGCCTTTTTCTGTCTTTGGTAAAGTCTTGGTCATTTGCTTATTGTCACAAGTAGCACCCTGGAAAGGCGGTGGCGCCTCTGACAGCAGTGTTGTGTACAGCCACTCATGTCAGGACTCAGCCCTTTTCTCAACATTGGAATTTCTTCTTTCCATTTTAGCAGTCTGTATGGTCCCCACACACCACTGGCCTTGACCACAGTGGAAGCAGACTTCAGGCTTTACACAGAAACCTTTGATGGACATCGATGGTGTGCTTCAAGCTCTCCACCAGCTTGGCTCAAACACACATCTGCTCGTCAGAGCCAATACTTCTGACACCTCCCTTTGAAAGCATCCACTTTTGCAACTTACAAGTCTGCACCAAGCAGAATATTTGTGTAATTGGTGACTTAGCCTCTCTCTTTCCCTGCTGTCCTCACAGGATCCACGTGGGGAGCTGAGGCTGACCCCATCAACGTTGGAGCCCACAGACACTGCAAAGAGTAACAATCCAAGGCTCATGTGTGGTTCAAAAAAAATAAACTAAATCCCAGGAGGCATGTGGAGTTGAATGAAAGATTTCCAGGTTCTGCTGTCAATCTTTAGCACAAACACAACTAATACCTCCTAGGTGTTATTTCTTGATGCCCAACATCTTTTTAAAATAAATAGGAGTCACGAGAAGAGCAACTGGAAGGTACTGAATGAAAAACTGGCCTGGAAGCCCACGTCAGTGCATCTCAGAGCTTTCTGTTGTGACCAAACTAGACTTTACATTACCCTGAAGTATTTCCATAGGCAGGCAGACAGACAGACAGAAACACACACACACACACACACACACACGTATACACGCACGCACGCACACACATACACCACATTTCTTCCCCAAACAATAACTAGGTTTTTTGTCTGTATTGTATTCTGATATCAGCTAGGCTGGTCTATTTCCTTTAAAATATTGAGAACTAAATTGACTTGTAGGCAGGAGCATTTGTGAGCATTTGTTCCCCAGGGTGTAAAATCGGGACAGTTTTTTCAGCTAAGGACAAAAGCTGGTCCAAGAGAGACAGGGGTGGTGTGGAGAGATCGGGTAAGATGCTATATTTGGAGTTCATAGATGGTTCTGGGTTCAGGTGGCAGCTTTTGTCTTTACTGGGTTCTCGGAGCTCTCTCTCCAGAGGAAGAAATGAGACTTTCATCCCGTGGTTGCAACAAACGCTTTGAAAGACACGTTAGAGAAAATGCTCAGCACAGTTCTCCACAAACAGCAGACTCCTCACGAGACAGTTGTTGCTATAAATAAGCAAACACCCAAAGCCATGTAGCCTTCTACCTGTTCCCGCAGGAAGCTGACCCTGTGTAGTTAGGCCAGGCAGTGACAGCTGTCTCAGATACACCTCCATCATGTCGGTGGCAGGGTGTTCAGTGATAATCATAAACAGAATATAAGTTCTTTCCAACACAAAACAAGCTCACTCCTAAATAGACTTGCAAGTGGTTGGGTTCTTGATCCTGGACTTTTTCTTGTTATTTTGTTTCACTTTTGAGTAGCCCTACTTTTCTGGGAAGGGACAGCAGGAGGCTGGCGTTCTAACCTGGCTCAGGGGCTAATTCTCTATGTGAGTTTCTGTAAGCATTTATTTCATCTTTATGTGCTGGCGGATTCTTGTGATAATAGGATGAGAATCATAATACCTGCCCACTGTGTCTCCCAGGCAGGCTGAAAGGCCCCGAGTACATTAAAAACACAGAGAGAAGCTTTGAACCTCTAGCGGATAGGCATATTATCAATACAAAGGTTTAACTATTTATTATTACTGTCTATCTTTCCTGGGAAATTCCATTGTGTGGATTTGCGGTTAGCACATTATCTTTCTTCTTTCTTTCTTTCTTTCTTTTTTTTTTTTAAAGAAATAAAATTCATTTCTAACTACCTTCCAAAAGCAAATTTATGCTCTGGCCATTTGATTAATAGGGAGAGAGGACACCAGTTTCTCAATCAAAGTGCTTTTGAATAATTCAGTGCCTGATATTAAAAGCAGGGAACCACCACCTGGTGTGGTTTACTGTGCGTTGCAAAGAAAATCCCATTTGCCTGTCTACATGAAGGACCCCTCTCGTCCAGCTGGCTTCTCTGTTCCCTGTCTCTCCTTGAAACCACTTCTTCCAGCCCTACAGTTTGTGCGTAGATATGACAGCCTTAGCCAGGACTACTCCAGCCCTGAGGCCAGTCAGGGACTAAGAGGGTGGACCTGGAGGACAGGATCAATTGGTTGGTTGACTGGTTGGTTGATTGATGATTGATTTCTGCCCTTCATCTTGTTTTCTTTTGAGATAGGGATCACTTGCATCCCAGATTGTCCTTGAACTTGCTCTGTAGCCTAGGATAAACTTCTGACCCTGCTACCTCCATGTCCTGGGTGCCTGGCTTTACCAGGGTGTGAGGATCAAATCCAGGGATTTGTGTCTGCTAGGCCAACACACTTCCAAGAAAAACCTTTTGTAGATATCCAAGAATGGGACCTTTTGTAAATCCACACATGCTCTCTGTAGATTATATGAAACTTGCTACCAAGTGAAAAACCCGAGGGAAATGGGAAGCCAAGCAGTGGCCCTCTAGGGACTTTGTGCCTGTGACCCCAAACATAGTACAGATATCTGCATGGAATGACCCATCTGAGCCCATGTCTTCCTGCCTACAAGTGGCTCAGAGTCCTCAAAGCATTAAAGGTAGGAGGAAAGACACAGGCCATTCTCTTCTCTGCCCTTTGGTGGACTAGTTCCTACAGTCCTAAGGACATGATCCTGAGTGTGTGGGACATGGCTCAGCCTCCCAAGGGACTTAGAAGTCAAGAGAGCAAAGGTCAGTGACATATGTGTGGTCACCTGCCGCTGCTCAAAAGCCCCTGCTCTTGTTCCGGTCTGTCTGCTGTTTCCCCTAACGGCTTCCTTCTCCCCTGTGCTGCTTCTGCTTCTCAGTCCCCACACCCATGCTCTGCATAGTTCTTATAGGCCCCAGCTGTGCTGGGCATCTATAACAATCCCCCGACATCAGTTTTCTAATTCAGTCCATCCACCCAAACTCGTCTGGCTTTTGTTCTCATTTACCAACTTCCTTCCATCTTAAGGACAAGCTAAATGAGAGGACAGATGGTAGAACCTTTCTTCTAGAAATGCTATGCTAAAGGCTTCAAAGCAAAGGACCAGGGGTCTTCAGTATTCTGTCTCACACGGAGGTCTGCGGACACTGCTGTTGGTATAGGAGTCTAGGTGCTCTTTGTCCATTGGGTGCCTTGTCCCCCCAGACTAGTCAGGACATACAGAAGTTGACATTCGCTTCAGACAGAACGAAACTGATTTGAGAACAGCCTTTGTCCAAGGTTCACTGTTAATAATACCAGACAGCACTGGGATCTAAGTACCCAATATACAGATGGTGTGATGATTTGTCTATGCTCAGCCCAGGGAGTGGCACTATCAGAAAGTGTGGCCCTGTTGGAGTAGGTGTGTCACTGTGGGTGTGGGCTTAAAGACCCTCATCCTAGCTACCTTGAAGCCAGTCTTCTGCTAGCAGCCTTCAGATGAAGATGTAGAACTCTCAGCTCCTCCTGCACCATGCCTGCCTGGATGCTGTCATATTCCCTCCTTTATGATAATGGACTGAACCTCAGAACCTGTAAGCCAGCCCTAATTAAATGTTGTCCTTATAAAAGTTGTCTTGGTCATGGTATCTGTTCACAGTAGTAAAACCCTAACTAAGGCAGATGGCCTCTGACTTAAAATGCTTTCATTTAAGATTTTGGTTTGAACTTTACATTAGCTGAAAAACCTTATGAATTCAATAAAAATTGAATTTGGACATTTTTTTCTGGAATATTAACACATTATTTCTTCTTTCTCTCCTCTTTCTCCCTGATAAGGGAACCAAAAAGTATAAAGGGCTGCTGAGCTGGAATGTTCTGTGGGTGAAGTGTATGCCATTCATTTTTAAAGTTTCTTTTTAATTCCTTTGTTAGTGGCCAATTAGCCTCAATTGCAGCATCTACTCCATGTGTGTGTATGTGTGTGTGTGTGTGTGTATTTGTACACTTATTTCTCATTCAAAAAATATTGTCCTTTGTGCTGTTTAAGTGTGTGTTGTGTCTGTTGGTATGTGGACAACTTTATGTAGAGGTTTTTACTTCCACCTTTACGTGGGTCCTCTCTCTATCTCTCTCTCTCTCTCTCATAAAGAAAAACCTGACACCAAGCAGGCTACTGAGATGTTCTGTAGGTAAAATGTATCCTATTCATTTTTTTCTAAAATTTTTTTAATTTTTAGATTTACTTTATTTGTGTGAGTGTTTTGCTTGCATATGTATGCCACATACATGCCTGTTGTCATCTGAAGACTGAGGTCTTCAGGCTTGTGAAGCAAGTGGCTCTACCCACTGTCTCCTGTCACTGCTGCCAGTTTCCTTGGTTTTATAAGGATGCCATCATACTGGGTCAAAGGCATACCTTACTCCAGCACAACACCCCAACAAACAAATTACATTGCAATAATTATTCCCAAACAGAATCATGTCCTGGAGGTTCATGTGTGAACTTTGGAAAATCTAACTCAACCATATACGCTCATCTCTAAACATCTCACCGTGGATCCCCAAGAAAAACTCTTAAGCACAAAGCAAAACATGTGTGCATTTATGTGAGTGCAAATTATTTACATGAACCTTTTTTCTAGTGTGGACATTATTTAACTCAGATTTATACCCAGAGACCTTCCACAGATGGTAGAACAGGGCCTAGAGAAGGTGATCTCTGATACAGATACCATGAAGGGCACTCCTGTTTCCCCAGGAACTCAGGTGCCCAGTGGTCCTTCAGAATGTGCCAGCTGAGGCAAGGGAGCTGATTAATCACGTCCACCAGTCATCCTTGCTGCCCACCATGGACTAAGGAAAATTCACTGAGAGTCACTCAGCTACACAGCTCTGTGCCTTTGGTCACCAACTGGTCTTCTGTAACCTATAATGTTTTGTTTTGCTTCTTTGTAAATGGAAAGCCCAAAAGGACAACCAGAAGATAAAAGAATAAAGAGATGTTTATTCTGTGTAGCATGTTAGGAACAGACTGGCAACCACTCCCAAAGTATTGCCTCTTTAGCAAGCAAAGCAAGAGGTTTCTATGAAGGAAACTCATGCATATTCCTGTAGGAAATGTTCATAATCACATATGGCGGCAGACTCACTCTTTAGCAGGCTCAGTTGCACTCACGCTTTTGAAAATTGTGTCCATTCAAAAAATGACTTGATAGAATGCTTCTGGGCAGAGAAACTAGGGGTGTGATGAGACAAGTTAAGGTCATCTAAAAAAGAATGCAGGCAGTATTTGGTGAGTTTGGCTAACTCCTTGTTTCTCTGGTCGACTTTATGTAAGACACACACACACACACAATTATAGAAACAAGCTTTTAGTTGTTCAAGGGACAGTGGCTTTTTTTTTTTTAATTCTGCAAACTTAAGTCTGATTGGCCCTGAAATGGCTAGTCCTGCAGCCTGCACCACTAACTGGGAAAACAGAGCTTCTGTCCTGAAAAGGTGTGTACACAGATCCCTATAGCATCCTCCTTTCTCAACAAGGAACTGAAGTTAGAAGCAAGTAGACGGTTTTCCATTTTCTGGGATGTTCAGTGAGCCTTGCCAATTCCCTGACATAGACACAATTCACCTTTCCAAAACAGTGTTGGGTCATAAGTGGCACATGTTTTAAATTTTGAGAAGACCTGGCACATGTCTTCCCATGCTGGGAAGTGGTGCCCATGCCACACCCTTATATCATCACACACTTCATATGAGCAGACCACCTCAACTTCTAGCAATTCATGGTGAGTGTCCTGGTTGTTACTGTCAACCTGACACAAGCCTAAACATATCTTGGAAGAGAGAAACTTAATTGAGAAAAATGCATCCATAAGATTGGCCTTAAGGCAAGTTTGTTGGACAGTTTCTTGGGTAATGACTGATGTGGGAGGTCCAACCCATCTTGGCAGGGCCATCCCTGGGCAGGTAGTCCTGGATTGTATACAATAAAGCAGTTTGAGCAAGCCATGGGGGGAAAAGCCAATAAGCAGCATTTCTCTATGACCTCTGCATCAACTCCTGCCTTGAATTCCTGCCCTGACTTCCCTCAGTGACAGAGAATGACCTGAGAGAGTTGTAAGCTGAAATAAACCATTTCCTCCCCAAGTTGCTTTTGGTCAGTGTTTAACCTTACTCAATGAAAAGCAGACTAAAACAGTAAGAATAAGGTTACCTTATTTCGTCTAACTAGAAAGGTTTAAAATCTCTTGCAGGAACTGCATAGTCATTGCTTTGTCAGTTCTTTTAAGTTGTTGGTTTTGTCTGTTTGTTTGTTTCTGATTTGCCATGAGCATTACTGAGGAAAAAGCTAAACGAGTTTTTTATTTTACTCATCCTTGTGGGCTTAAACATTTTGGAAGTCGTAGACCTGTCCGATACATTGCTACTTTCCCACTAGCTTTGCTGGAGCTAACACTGCTGCCACCAGGGTGACAATTCTCACAGTTGCCTAGGTAACTTTTTAAGAGCCTTGAAGGCCACTTTTGTTGAAAACACCAACTCCTCCCTTGGACCTGCAGATGTCTGATGGGGTGACTGGGACAGGATGAAAAGGCTCGACATCTCTGTCTTCATTCTGTGTCTGTCTCCTTTGCAGCCTTAATCTTTGAGCTAAAAACACCTACCAGCTGCCTCAAATGAAAACTTCAGATGATAAATGAAATGAGGTGTCACCTGAGTTCCAGGGCAAGCTCCGCCTAGTCCCAGAGAACACGTGAATGCCCCTCTCTGTTGTTAGCCGATCTTTCTCCCTTATTGCCCATATCCAGCATCTGTAACTGTTCAAGTCCCTGGAGTGGAGCATGTCTGACAAGCACTAAGGCCCCTTCTTTGTTTTCCAGCCACTGAATAAAGTTAGTTCTTTCTTCTGTAGTCTTGGTAACTGGCCTTATCAAGGGGCAGCAGAATTAATCCCTTTTCTGTTGTATCATTTACATCATTGATTACTTAATCTCAGTTTACCTTAAGCAGAATAAAGCCTGACTACCTCATCCTTGTGTCCTTTCCTCTGGTACTCATCCCATTTTCATGTGCTGAGTTCCTTCCTGAGGCAGGACTAATATTGTCTACTTGCACATGAAAGAGTCTTAGTCCTATTATGGCAGTGTATTAGTTATGCATGCTTTGAGATGAATTTTACACAACACACACACACACACACACACACATGCACACACACACGATAGACTTTTCTCCTCTGTTTGGAATTTGTTCATTAATTCATTTGTTCATTGTTCACCGATAGATTGGAAGCTGAAATGCCATGTTTTGAATGCTTGGTTCCCAGTTGGTAGAGCTGTTTTGAAAGGCTGTGGCATTTTTAGGAGGTGACATACAGTTTGAAGGAATTAGTTCACTGAAAGCTATATCTTATTCCTAGGTCTTTGGTCTCCCAGTCTCTCTCCTTTCTTGCTGCCATAACGTGAGCAATGGTGTTCCACCATGCACTAGTAACACCATGGGCCTTGCCATGTCCCCCAAGCAACATGCAGCTGACCATGAGCTGGAACCTCTGAAACTGTGAGCAAAAGTAGATTTCTTACTTTTCTCAAGTATTTTATCAGATCATTGCTAACAGCAGGGTAGATGGCTATAGAATCAGTTGGATTGAATACCTCCAGCTTTGGAACATAGGTTCCATTCTGAGTAGTCTATGAAGTGGTTAGGTGAGAAGGATCTAGGTGGTTTGAGCAGGTGGAAGGTGGCCCAGTCTGTGAGAGCTATGATTAGAGTGTGAGCTCTGGTGGGTGTCAATGTAGAAAGAACACTTACAGGTGAGTCTTCTGAACTCTAGGAACTGACTCACCTAAGGGGGGCGGTGTCTCCAGAGCCAGCAAGTCCTCGGGATACAGAAACATCAGCAGAAAGGATGGGACAATGTATGTGTAGTGAGAATTTTGGTTACTTTTTAAAACACTGAACTATTATAAGAATATGTTTTTGTTTTAATCCCAGGTGTGAGATATGGGGCTGCTTCAGATTGATCACAGTAGCTGACAATGATTTGCCTCGTGCTTTAGCAGAGGCATGGTTTTGCCAACTGCAGATAGTTTTGTCAGTTGTGTGATGTTTGGAATTCTGGGGGCTTTTCAGAGGGTACATAAATTCTAGAGCCTCAAACAGTGGGAGGGATTGTAGGTAAGTGTTTGGTTGCTGTTGGTCCCTGTTTGTTAAGTCATTGTACTCAAAGAAGAAACATAATAAGATGTTAAATGTCCTGACAGCAAAGATCAAACTTGTCCCAAGGAACCCAACACCCCTATCAACAGGAAGTAGTCTCACAATAACATTGCCTCCTTTCTATCCCTGATTTTATTCAGGGCTATTGTTAGGGGGTTGATATGGTGGAAGAAAAGGAGTGAAGAAGGGTGGAAGAAAGAAGAACCCACAAAGTAGCAGAAGAGAAGCTACATATACGAATATTTTAATAGAACCAAAAGAGTGGTAAGCACCGGGCATCATTAATTTACACCATTTCCCTGATGTCTCACTCCTGCTTTCTGATTTTCTTCACTATTACCCGCAAGGCTATTTCTCTTTTAGATGATCTCTCAGGCATGCATAATCTTCTCTCTGTCATCTCTTAAATTGACTTTCATGTGACAAGACATGAAAGTATGTTTGTTCACAGTTAGGAATCCATTCCTTTGTGGATTGAAAGAAGAGGCCAAGTCGTACACATTTTGATCACCTCACTCTCACAGAATCTTGTGATTAAGTGATGTGTCTTATGGGTTTATGATTAAATTCTTTTTGACTAGATTCATTTTTAGGCCAACAAACTAACTTTAATAATAAACGGAAAATATTTTGTATGTGGGGGGACTACAGTGTGTGGAAGGTTACAGTGTGAAAAATGAGATGTTATAATGTATGTTTGTTGGAGACGGTAGACTGGACTGAAGTGAAAGGATCATCAGGAGTTAATTTGGGAATCATAATGGCATTTAAGCCAGAAGATTTTAGAATGTGCCAGTTCTGTTTTGAAATAGTCTTACCTTCCCACTAGATCCCCAAAGAAAATATATTCATAGAGAAATTACTTCCAAAGCTCATTTTTAGTTGGCCTTCATTCTCCCAAACACAATGTGTATATGTGAGCTAAGCTGGATCTCTATCTACATGAACTCTGTTTAGAATCCAAACAGACAAACCTGATGGCATTTTGTTCTTTCCCCAAGCATAAAAAGAAAGGCCAATCCAGACATGGAGAGAACAGGAAATGAGCCCAAACTATGAGAAACCAAATTAAGGATAAGTCTACTTGTGAACATGAAATGTCCCAGGCAATAAACAGGACTGTATTGGCTAATAACATGCCACATCGTGGCCGTTAAGAATAGCTTTTTATTTGGAGAATGTTACTTTCCCAAGGAAAGGATGGGTGGAATGGAAGAGCACTAGGCTCAGCCTTGGAGCAGATAGAAAATCCCCTCCCTCTAGTTTACCCCAGGAATGCTGTATATGTCCCCACTGAGGAGGTTTGGCCCCCTTCCTTACCCTCCATTCTGGTCACCACCCTTCAAAATCATATCCCTCTGTGGGAGAGATCAGGTGCCATGCTGAGGATTCCATCTCCACAAAGAATAGAGCATCTGTGGGAAGAAGAATGATTTTGGAAGGAACCAGCATGCACATGGCACAGGCCTGAAATGCTTAAACATTCAGTTAGGCAAAAGAAAAAAATGTTCTTAGATCTGAAAAAAATAAAGTCAACTGCAGCCTACAAACACATACGACCATGTTTTGTGTAAAAACACGCCTGTCCTTCTTTCTGAGAGGTGTTGGAAACATACAGTCAGCTTCCTATAGGTAAGAGTCCTAGACCCAGGAACATGACCTGCAAGGGGTTAAAAACATTTGAAAAGCGATTTTATCCTTATTGAACACTGTACAGTTTTTCCTTGCTAATATTCCTTAGGTGACACTATGTCACAACTAGTTGTATTGTGGTAGGGAGTGTTGTAAGCTATGGATGTTTTGAGCTATCTTGGGGGATGTGTACAGGTTACACGCAAATACTCCATATTTCATGGATGGGATTTGAGCATATGTAAGTCTGATCTTTGATTATGGAGCCATTTTCGATCAGATAGAGAGATAGCTGCATCTCCTTGAGTTCCGAGCATCTAATGCTACCCTTTTGATAAAACAAACGCAGCCATTTCCTTCAGTTGTGAAGCAACCTTTCCTTTATCCAGTGCTTCCTCTGCTGGGCTTGTCAGTAGAGTTTTTAGGCTGAAGACTCGGGCTTTGACCACTGCAACAAACCAGACTCAGCCATTCTTCCCAATGTACCAATCAACAAGATGGATAATGGCAAAAACAGAGAAAGATGTATTCAGTACATCTGTTGAAACAAGTGAAGGGGTCCAATGATGGCTCTCTAAGTCAGTCTTGGGTGACCGATGTGAGATTTAGGTCTAAGGAAAGGACAGGGGTATCACAGTTAAGCAGTCCTGACAGAAGTGGGGTCCAGCCCACCTTTGAGCCATCAAGGTCTCAGTCCTTGATTACTCTACAAGGTTGTGAAACTGTCCACATTGTCTTGCCTTCACCGAGAATTGTCATCAACTACAGGGAGGGGCCTGTCCTGTGAGGTTTTGTTCTCTCTGGCATTTGAGATAATTCAAAAAGGACATTATTAAGGACAGTGAAGCATGCCTGTGTCCTCTGCCAGAGGACAGAAACAGAATGCAGCTAGAAGAGTCAGGCTTTTATTCTGCTTTTCCTTACCTTTTGGTGATGAGTAAAGAGTCAGTTCTTAACAGAAGCTGCCTAAGCCCCGTTTCAGAGTCTCCCAGAAAACCTTTTCATTTTTTAAAAAAACTGAGTTCATCAGACTCTTTTGAGGCTCTGGCAGCGTCTGCTCTTTTCTCCTGTGCTATGTATCCTGAACCCTAACATTGTATAAACACTTTTAGACCAATTCAGAAAGCTGAGTAGCTGGTTCTGGCTTTCCTTACTCCATGTTCACTGCCTGCAATCTGGGTTTCTTGCTTTCTTCTTGGGAGTAGCCACTTACTGTCTCCAGGATTACATCTAGCACATTGGCCAGAATCACCCTGGGGTCTAGGCAATCGCATCGAGTGAGCAAGCACTCATGTCACTCATGGTGACACTGAGGATGCCTCCATGGTCCGAAGATAGAAGACCTAATCTGCTTCCTTGGTTTCACTACACATCAGACAGAGCCCTGTTTGTTCAGGTCATTTTTCTTACCTCATTGATAATGGTTGATTTCTAGGACTCATTCCTTGGCTTAGCTTAGACATACTCTCTAGAACCTGAAGAATTATTGGCCATGTTAAAGCATTCCTAACCCCATGGTAATAAGAAGCTAATTATTTCACCCAACACAAACACACATTAATTTTGTATTATGTGCAAGTATTTAGGCCTGGGTCTGTGTCCATATACATGCACAAAATAATCAAATATCTAAATTAAAAACGGTAAGCTGGAAAAGAAGACATTTACGGATGTGAAGATGTAACTGCTGTGAAAACAGCCTATTTGGAGAGGAGGTTGGCCTTTAATTGGCCAAGCTAAACAACGCACAATTACTACTAACTTGATCCCCGAAGATCGGCTCTAATCAAGTCATGTTTAACTTGGCTGGTTAAATTGCAGCCGGTACCCCCCTCCTCTGATTTCGTTCATTTGGTTAACATATAGCCTCCCTGTGGCTGATTTTCCTTCCACAGTTTTTCGTTCCTGTGAATGGAAACTCCGTGTATTAGAAAGCTGGCCATGGTTTTGTTTGGTTGGGTTTTTTAAGTGGCAAATTGTATGTGGGGGTTTTGGTTGGGTTTTGGCTTTGTTTCTGTTTTAAGAACTTCCTGGCGGAACTCTGTGGGCCGATAATCCTCCAACCTTCACAAGTCTGTCCTGAAATTAGAGTCTGTCAAGGTCTTTTAAAGTCCCTGTCTCAGTGTCTCAGAGTGTTCCTGCATATTTTGCTTTTGTGTTACAGCTGAAGAAGGGTTTTTTGTTGGTTTCTTTGGGCTTTTTGTTTTGTTGTTGTTTGGGTTTTTTTGGTTTTGTTTGTAATTTGACCTCCTGTATTACTGGGGCAGTTTTTGTTGTTGTTGTATTGTTGGTTTTTTTTGTTTTATTTTGCTATTTTAACCTCCTGTGCTACAGAGAGATGGGCAGTTTAATTTAACTCTAAATTTTAAATTAGCCAGCTCAAGGATCCCACATAGTTCCACGGTGCACAAAGAAGCATGGTTAAATATTTATCTCAATTTCTCTCAAAGAGGATTCAAATTCAGAGAAGGCTGACTTCTTAGATCAGAATGGTCAGCTCCATGTATGCCAGAAGAGTAAACAATTGAACTTCATATACACCACCATGGGATGCATGACCCTAAAACATAGTAAATCATTTTCTTGGGGGGGGGGTTCTCTAGTAGGCCCTAGATAGAACAAAATATATAAACCAAATCTTTGTCGTTTCAAAGCCTGTGGTATAGGTAGTCTCTCTGGGCTGGGTTATTAGCACTGCATAAAATCAGGATCGAAGCAGCCTCAGATTCCATTTCTGCTCTCATGCCGGTTTTCAATTCATAGTCTAGGTATAGCTGGTTTTCAACCTCTCTTCTTCCCACCCCGCCCCCTCTACCACCCCATTCTGTTTGTCCTTGCCCTCCCAGTGATGTCCTGTCTCTAGGATCAGTCTCAACTGCCCCTGTGCCCTTTCCAATCTCAAAATGAGCTCTAAGGGAAGAGCTAATTAGTCTATCCTACTTTTAAGGAGCTGTCTAATAAGAAGGCTCTGTGTTAACTGTCCCATGGTGACTAGCCTTGAGGTAGAGCCAGCAGAACTCAGTGTTCACACAAGAGAGAAAATGTTCAAATACCTTGGTGTATGTTATTTGCTGGAGACTAAGTCACAGCTATCAAGCCTACATTGTATATCTTACGTGCATTCTATTCCTCCAAGGCAAGAACTGGCTTCAGACGGAAGCTATTGCTGAGAACCTCTGAGACATGAGAATGCTGTTCTGACTCTGCACCTTGGTCACAGGGATTCTCTGTTCTGTGCACTTATTGTCAAAAGGAATATCCTGACAGTGAGCATTTCTCTGATGTATTATTTTTTAAGGATCTGAGCCTGTGACCTAAACTAATAAATTCTCTGAATTGGCATATTGCTCTGCTGCAAAGCTTGGACTTAAGGTAATACATAGACAACGAAATGATTCTGTGTATAAAACATCACTTAGTCAAGTTGATCATTAAGAGAGACAACAAATAAAAACCAGCCAATAAATAATAAATGGAGCATGAAGATCTGAAATCCCAAGAGTGTCAGTAATATAGACTCTAGGTTATAAATAATAATTCTACAATTAGGATGGGTTTCTTTCCCTCTGAGTTTCAGGAGCTGATATGTAAAGGATATGTTGATGTTTGTCACTGGGAATGCCTGAGATCACAAACATTTTTTTATTGCTGTTTTTCTAACAAAATACTGCACAGAATAAGTAGATTTTTTTAAAGAGAAGTTTGTCTTACCAAAGCCAAGAGACAAATCGGATTTGGTAGTAGACACCTATAATACTTCCCCTTTAGAGGTTAAGGAAGAAACAGGCCAACCTGTGCTACATTAACAAGGCCTTATCTTTTAAAAAATGATGACAAGATGGTGTACCCTGCACCTCTCATGCAAGGGCACAGGAACATTCAACAGTGAATGTCATGGTGCTGTGATTCCTGATGGGAATCTGTGGAGCAGCCAAAGCATCCCTGCCCTAAATATTTGTCTCAGCAGAGCCTGGAACACTAATAGTCAGGACTTGGCTCAGTGCCCAAGCTATACATTTATAATTAATTCCAGAAAAAAAAATCTAAAAAAGACTTTGGAAAAATTGAAGGCAACTGTGCCTGTGAATGTACATGTGACAGACTGGGAATTGTGAGTTGTGTGGTTCACTTTGGCCCCTAACAAATCCCATGACCCCAAACAAGTTACTTAAGCTCTTGAATTTCTCAGCTTTGTCTCTTGCTTTTGCTTATAAGTGTAGGAATAGAATTCAACAAATGATCTCTGTCTCTATTCCTTTATGCAGATGCTATGTTACTGTACATATGAATATATACATGTATGTGTGTATGTGTGTGTATGTATGTATATGTACACTATATATATTTCCACAGACAAATAGAAAGATGCCTACAAATTCTTTCCCATGAATATTCATTTTACTGGACAATAAATAAAAAGAAGAAACAAGGTCATAGAACAAAATACAGTTTATCATCTTCAAGGACTCTGAGTCATCTTTCATGAACAAGTCACCACTGGTTGACAGAACCAATTCTTATATTTAAAAAGATCAAATATCTTGGGCTGCTGTCTTTGTTGGTTTTCTGTGGCTATAACAAAGTACTTGGGAGTGTGTAATTTATAAAGAACAGAAGTTCTAATAGTTCTGAGAATTCTGAGAGCCTGAAGCTAGGATCTGGCAGGAATCTTCTTGCTGCAGTGTAAGACCAAGAGTATCTCATGGGGAACTGGAGCAAATGTGTTACCCCAGGTGTCTTTTCCTTCTCTTGTAAAGCCTGTAGGCCATCAAGGGCCCCAAATTTACACTCTCATCAAATCCTAACTATTCCCAGTAGTTCTACTTTCAAATGCTATTCACATGTAAATTTGGGGATTAAGGTTCCCAGCCCTAGCCCTGAACTTCTGGAGGACAGGACCAAGCCATAGAAGCTGCCACCCATGCACAAAGGAAAGATGGCTAAGAATGGGACCCATCAGAGTCTAAGGCCAACCACTCTGTGCACTGACCATTGCTCCCTCTTCTCTGGATTTCCAAAGAGGTCAACCAAATAGCCCCAACTAGGGCATTGTTGGGCAAGAAGAGCCCATCACTGGGTTAGACCAAAGCTGAGTGATATTGATGAAGAACTACACACACACACACACACACACACACACACACACACGCACCCACACAGCATTCATTAGACAATAATGTAAGACAATGGGGAAGTATAGAACTCTGAAAAGTACAGCAAGCACACACAGTCACTTCTCCCCCAAGTTACCATGTCCAAAACCTACCAAAGTTCCTTGTCTTTAAGTCTCCCATTGGCTTGGTCAGGGCTTTTTTGCTCAACTCTTGATCAGATTGAGGCTATTGTTCCATTGACACAGAAGAGATTATGTACTCTGAATGTTGTGCCAACCTAGTGAAAATGAAACCTGTGGTCAGCAGGCATGCTGAAATGTGGCTCAAGATGGTTCCAAATATGTTTATGTGCCATTCAGCTCATCCTTGACTAGACCCTGCCTTTTGGGAAAGATCATTTGTTCTACCTTATTATAACAACTTTGGTGCTATTAATTTGTGGAATTATTTGAGAATTGGCCCTTCTTAATTAACTCAGGTAATTGAAAATTCCTTATATAAGATTAAAAATGTTCACCTTGACATTCGATTTTATAGGTTGTGTAGGTCAAGTGAATAATCAGGGCAGTTTGTATAATTTAAGATTCTCTACTGAAGGAAGAGGAAAATCACAGCATCTTCTTTCTTCTAAACAACACTGGATTGCATGCCTTTCCTGTATAATCGGGAAGCTAAGTCAGATGATCTATGAGTTCAATGCTAGCCTTAACAGTACAGCAAGGTTGTCTAGAAAGAAATAAGTCCTGGGATTGTCATTTAATCCTTCTCCACTTATCAGACTACCACCATAGACATTGAGCAGAGAGAAAATAGTTACTCAGAACTACTTGTGAATTTTTGTTTTTATTTTTGACACAAGGCTCTCACTATGTATGCCTGACTAGCCTAGAACTTGCTATCTAGCCCAAGCGGACCTCAGACTCAGGGACCTCCTGAATGCTAGGATCATCTAGCTCCTCTTGTGACTGCTTTTGTGAGGCCATTTTAGATATGGGCAGCATGTCGTGGAAAAGGATAGGGCTACATTCAGACACATCTCAAAACTTTAGTGCAGTTGTATGTAATAAAAACAAAGACTTTGTTCCATTATCAGTTTAAAAAACGTTCCCCTAAACAGAACTGGTAGGGACACTTTCTAGACTTAATAAATCCTGATAACATTAGTTCTTTTTACATCAGAAATTCTCATCTGAACGTAACATTTGGTGGCAAAAGCTAAATGTTATCTAATAAAATAATCAAATTGAAGCTTTTTGTCTTAAGAAATAGGAAGCCATGATAGTGAGGGAAACCTCCCTGACTCTAAAGGGAATGAGGGATTATCCCTGAATCTTGGTGAAATTCAATTTTCTCCTTGGAAATGGAAGGAAATAAATTGTTCTCACACTGCTACCACATTGGATTTTAGGTGCATTTATGATCAGATTTTTTTGTTTGTTTGTTTGTTTGTTTGTTTTTTTGTGGAATAGGCCACATCTGTGAGGACATCATTATCTGTCCCCCTACCCTGTTCCAGAGCATGTTTAGTTACAAATCTGAAGAGGAACTTGAAATATTTGTTGAAAGACGGTATGCATCATGGGACGAGATGAGCATGCATGACCATTTACTCCACACTGTGAACCTCTATTCTTAAAGGGAACAGCTAACTTTGCCCTCTGCATGGTTTTAGACTTTGCCTGACTGTTCTTCACGGGGTATTAAACTGCATCATAGAAAGACCTTTGACCTTTGAGAGACTCAAGGACAGGCTAGCTGTTTTCACGCTCATCTTTTGACACTCCCAAATCAGGCTTTAATGAGAAATTACTTCATCATGTTTCTGAGACTGTGGTCCACCAACACAGAGATACAGCTTGCAAAGTCTGGTAGCTAAAGTTCATGCTACGCAGTTTAGCCAAGTCTAACTGTGAAACAAATTGTCTTTTATAATGCAAGACAAAGACAGAAATCCATAAGGACCTCACTTAAGAGAGGACCTGGACAACCCCAGGCACAGCCGTGTGAGTCACAGTATCATCATCTGTGGGCAGGCCCTCCCTGATACTTTTAGATAATAAATTCTTTCCAGCTATTGACCCCAGTGTTCTTCATCCAAAGCCCACTGCAGTTAGTGTCCTCTGAGGAGGTGTCCGTCATCTTCCAGACAGAGTTCCTGCTGAGTCATTGCTCACTCACTGTTGTAATGAGCTCCATGGTGGAGAGAAAGCCTTTTCCTTCAAGGTCCCTTTAAACCAACTGCCTTTGTTTGCTACCTGTGGCGTCGTTGGTCCCCCAGTTCCTTCTTCCTATTCAATACCAGATGGCAGCATCATGTCTGAGACCCACAAACTTGAGCTACAGAAAACTATCAATGAGGTGTTGTGTTAACCCTTCCTGGGGAGATATGAACATCTGTTTACCTCAGATGGGACCCAAGGACACATCAAAGGAGGATCCTACCAAAGTCCAACTTGGAGAACCAAAGAGTTGATTGGGCTTTCTTGAAGGATGGCTCAGTGGTAAGATAATGAGTGACCCTCAAACAGCTGTATCATCTCAAAGTCCTGACACATCCTGGATAGGGACTTCCTGAGTCCCTCTTTCAGATAATCTTCCCCTTCCTATAGGCCCTATAATCTGCCTAATTCACTTTCAGTGGAGAGAGAAGTAGGGGGTAAGAGTTGGAATCCCAGGTGATGGTCTCCTGACCCTCCTCCTCTATCTACTAGGGAATGTCAGTAGCTCCGTTGATTATGTTCTCACAGACTGGCTATCTCTGTGTTATCCTGCTCTAGCTGCCATGGTTATTGGGCCATGTGAATAGCTACTCCAAGATGGCCTCATGTTGTACTCAGAGATAAAAGTATGTTATATACAGAACAAAAGCCAATACCTTTTCCTTCATGACTGAGCTGACTCCCAGACATAGCCACATCCACCACCCATTCTCACCAGTCAGTGTGGTATGCCACTAGCTTTTGTGCCAGATAGTGACTCACTGGGCCCCCCTCTGAGAGCTGACTGCTGAGCAATAAAAGGCTGGCTCCTGATGTCTCAGCATCATTGTCCAAATCAAACTATGCAGTGGCTTTGTGATGACTACACAGTCTACCATCATGTCTGAAGTGTTTCCTTTAGCTCCCTTAAGGGACATTAATATATTTTTCCTAACTCACTATGAATGCCTATTGGAACCCCTAAGGACAGAGGGCTGTTGAGAACACTGACAATTAGAGCTGAGCTCCCAGGTCTTACTGTCTGTCTGGCCAACCCAGACACAGATACTATATACTAAGCCCTGCTGTCATTTGGGTCCTACTAACCATACCTGACTGGAGCGAGCACCCATGTGTCACACTTAACTGTTGTTGGTCAAGTGTTGGGTACCAGATAGTAAGACACTGAAATGGACCCCCAGTCTTGGTAGGAAGACATGCTTAATGTGTGTATATGCATGTATGTGTATAGTTTGGTGTGTGTATGCTCACACATGTCTGAAAGTGAATGCACACAATGAAGAAAGATGAAGAGAGATCTTTCTTAGAAAGGATGGACTCTTTAGAAGTACCAGAGAATCCCTGGGTAGCTAGATCTAAAGAAAAGTGGGTGTCCTGGTTAGTTCTTATTATCCACTTAATGTAACTAAGAGTCACCATGGATGAGGTAACCTCAACTGAAGAATTATTTTAGTCAGATTGGCCTGTGGCCATTCCTGTAAGAGACTACCTCAACTGATGATTGACATGGAAGGGCCTGCCCACTGTGGGCAGCACCATATGTAGGCCTGGGCTATATAAGAAAGCTCGTTGATATGGCAGTGAGCAAGCTAGAAAGCAGGTTCCCCTGTGATTTCTGCTTCAAGCGCCTGCCCTGACTTTCCTCAAGAATGGACTGTGACATGGAGGTGTAAGCTAAAAGAAAGTCTTTCACCTGAAGTTGCTTTTGATCATTGTGCTTTGTCATAGCATCAGAGAAACAAACTAGTGCCATGGGGAGAGTCTTTGAAACATACCTGAGGGAGGCTGCTCCTGCAGGGTAGACAGCTTTGCCTCACTTCCATTTCTCTCTTTTCCCACAGTGTTGTCATATACAGCTCCCTACAGAGACTCAGATCTGTTCTCCATCTGCCAGCACAAGGCAGTCCTTGTCACCAAAATGCTTAGAAGTTACCTGGTTTTCCTGAGTCTCTCACATACCAACCCCATGCAAGTGTGCCTGGGCTCTCTCCTGGGTGTCTATTCACACAGACACAGCTGGAAAGCCCTGCGGTCCATCCTCACCTGGGACGAGGGCAGCACTGATAAACACTGAGAGCTGTAAGTGAAGCTATGGGATGGGAAATGACCTGAGTAACCTCTGAGATGAAGCCAACACAGGCACTTTGCTGGAACAAGCCTGCTAGTGAACCGGCTATCAGAAACACCTCCACGATCATTTCTGTCTAAGGAATATGAATGACATTTATTTTATTATTTTTAAATAATCCAAGGTCCAGGGAAAAATTTAACTAGAATGAAAATTCCCATAATGACCTCACCCAGAAT
This sequence comes from Rhynchomys soricoides, assembly GCA_019843965.1. Taxonomy (NCBI): domain Eukaryota; kingdom Metazoa; phylum Chordata; class Mammalia; order Rodentia; family Muridae; genus Rhynchomys; species Rhynchomys soricoides. Next base: position 9,570,952 of record JADRCH010000055.1, on the reverse strand, counting down.
CCCCAACTGTTAATACTCTACTAAAGAATCTTCATATTTTCTCTGATTATACATATCATTTCAAATTAGAGCTAATGCATGTTTTTCACACGGGGTCTCACTCTGTTGTCCTGGAGTTCTCTATGTAGTGAACGTGGTTTTGAACTCCCAGCAAAATCCATCTGGCTAATGCCCCCACGTGTCTTAACCACTCTATCTGGCTGAAGTATTACAGATCTAGTTGCAAGTAGCATGTCTTTTTATTGCTAAATCCTTCAGGTAATATTATTTAATTTAAAGACATTGTCCAGTGTTCTTGTATTGTCCTAACAATCTTTCATAGAAAAATTTTTAAAAAGAATTTTTTTGGTAGTTGAGGATCAGTTCAGAATCTCGCATCTAAGTGGATTATTTTCTTTGTATGTTGCTTTCAACTGGAGTTGTCCTGGAGTCTCATTGTCCTCCATACACTTAATATTTTTGCAAACACTCCCTCCACTTGGACTTGTCCACTGTTTCCTGTGATGTGTACTGGATGGTGCTCTGTGGGAAGGAATGCCTGAGAGCAGTGTACTCCCATAGTGCACCCTATTGGAAGGGCACAGGGCGCGGCTCTGAGGAAAGCATTGAGGTTAACTTGGACCATTTGGACAGGTTTTCCTACTCTAAAATTTCCCACTTTGTCCCTAATAACGGCCTCAAGGCAAGAGCATTCTCAGTGAGCTAAGTATCTCATTAGACTTTAGCACCTATCAACCGTTCCCGCCTCCGTTAATCATAGTCCTGATGTTCATCAGTTGAGTTTCCTAGCCACACCCTTCCTTCTCCATTTATTATTTGCTTTCTAACTTCTTTTCTTCCCTTAATTTTTAAAACAGAATTTGTATCAGTGTGGACTGGCCTAGTGTTATTTAACAGATGGTTATCTGTACTTGATGCAGCATAATTTTATTATTTTATTTTGAGGCAGAGTCTGTATGTAGCCCAAGCTGGGCTTGAGTTCATGATCTCCCTGCCTCAGCCTCCTGAGTGTCGAGATGCCTGCTATGGACCACTGTGCCTGGCTATGATTAATTCTTGAACAGGAATAGTAAATGCTGGGATCTGAGTGACCACATGGAAGGAAGCGCTTCCTGCCTTTTGAATGACCCTAGGGTTCTGTTTCCTTAGAGCTAACTAGGAAAAGAAGCTAGTAAGATGCTAGGATGTTCTCAGACCCTTAATCAATAAAGCCAGTCAGTAACTTCTCTGCTTTTATTCCAAAGCTGTGGTTTTACTGTGGCTTTATACCCCAGTCACGCTATACCTGACTGGAGCTTACCCAGGTCCCAAACTCAGGAACAATCAAGAATCTCCCTCCAAGGAGATAGGCAATGATCCCAGTAGACTCACTGTTTCTGTTGAGATTGTTTATAATCTCAGCAATTTGGAGAAGCTGTGATAGAGCTCTCTTTTCCAGTGGAGAAGAAACAGATGCAAATGGACAACTAAGATACAGACAAGGCAAGGATAGAAGGAGAGAAGCTTTTTAGTTCTATAGGATTTTATGTGATCTGGTTTCAGTGTGAGCTGAGAATGCAGCTCAGTTGTAGAGGATGTGCCTTGCCTGCTTGTCATACACAAAGTGCTGCGTTCAACTGTCCAGATGTGAGAAGAAAACCAAGTAGTTTCACTCCTGCATTGGCTTAGCTGGTGTCTATCCAAATTCATGTCCACTTGGAATCAAAGAATGTAATTTTACTCTAAAATATAATATTTACCAATGTGATTAATTAAAGCTTCTAAGATAAAATTATTCTGAATTGAAGATGAGCCTTCAACATGATGCCTAGTGTTCTTATTTAAGAATAGAGCAGCAGTCCCAGGAAAGGTCCCATGACACAAGCAGACAGTCTGGCCTCTAGAAGATGAATGTAACAAGGATTCACCCTTTAGACCTCCAGAAGGAGACAGCCCTGCAGACAACTTGACTTTGAATTTTATTCTCCAGAGCTGCAAGGGAGTCCATTTCTACTCTCTCAAGTCATTTAGCTTATGGTCCTTGGTTATAGCAGCCACAGGAAATGAAGTCAGGTCCCTTCTGTATTCACCTGCACACTGCCCTTGGATTCAAACAAAAGGAGGCTCTTGTTTTAGCCCCCTGCTTTAGGATCCATAGTTCACCTCTTAGTTACTGTTCTATTGCTGTAAAGAGACCCCATGACCAAACACCACATTGACTGGGGACTAAGCATACAAATATGTGAGTTTATGGGTGTATTCTATTTGAACCACTACGTCTTCCAAGCCATTCCATGGGGATAAACAATGTGTCTGTGGGAAGTCTGTGTCTTCCCCTCTTAGTCACAGTGAAACCAGGTCCCTTGAATTTCCAAATGGCTGATGAGGTTTTCGGGACTGTTGAAAACTCCTTCCCCGGATTTGCTCTTTCAAGGATATTCCATGTTGCTGGTCTGTGCACTATGCAGCCTTAGGCCCAGAGAGGGTGCAGATGGGATTTGGGGCACACTGGGTACATGGGCTGGTGAAGCCACTCACGTACAATGTGTAAACAATGTCCTTTGAATATGGACACAATAGGAGAAGAGAAGAGTTGGGCAAAGTCAGAGCCTAGCTCTCCGTTGACTGTGTTTCTGGAACTTTCTGAGAAGTCTGGTGCTCCAGATTAATTTAAGGGAACACTTGGACAGGTCAGAGAACAATGTTAAACTGCTTGTCAGCTAGATGTCTAAGGTGTAAATAGATCAAGAACATGGCTGTCCAAAGCCACTTCTACTCCCTGTCCCACGAGACGTGCTAAGCTTTATTTTTATCACCAGCTCTCCTCTGTTTGTGGTAAGCTGGTGAGTCTTGATTTCTGTTTCTTCCCTATAGAGAATGCTGTTAAAGGTTACCATCATGGATATTCATGTTGATTTTAGATTTTGGCTGGCTGTGGCTCTGATATCACCGAAAGGCCCAGGTGTGAAATTCTTGTTCCCAGCCTGCAGCATCATTGGAAGGTAATAAAACTTTTAGGAGGTAAGACCAATGGTGAGAGGAAGTTAGTTTATTGGCAGGCATGCCTTGAAGGGAATATTGGGACATTTATGCTTTCCTGTCCTTCTTTGTGCTCCCTTAAGGGGAGCAGCTTTGTATAAACACACACACATACACACACATGCATGCACACATACACAGATGCATACACACACATAAATGCATATGCGCACACACGTGTCTGCACATATGGCACACACACATGCACACACATGGGTCTGTACACACACATACATATGTGTACACATACATACACAAATGTATACACATGCACACATATGCACATCTACATGCACATACATACACATACATACAGACATGCATGCAAGCACACACAAACACACACATACACACCTACCCACATACATTCTCATGAGTTGCTGCACCACAGGCCCAAAAGCAGCAGGGACGATTTATTGAGGCGTGGAAACTCTGACTCTGTAAGCCAAAATAAACTTTTCTCTTTTTAAAGTTAAATGTCTCCAGTATTTTCTTAAATATAGAAAATTAGCCCAGAACCATCATAAATTAAACTGCTGTGAACATCCAGTGCACACAGTTTCACACAACTCTAGTTATGTCAATTAGATAAAATACTAGGAAGGGATTTTCTGAATCTATGGGTATGTAGCATTTTAAGGCTTTTGTGTAGAGAAATCCCCCCTACCCACAGTGTGAAAGAGAAGAGCTATTCTCTTCATCACTGACAACAGCTCTTTTAAAAACTCTCTCAGGATCTCTTTATTTTTGCAGTGCTAGGGGCCAAACCCAGGACTTCAAACATGCTAAGCAAGCAATGAACCACCACCCTCCACTTTTGACCTGGGTTGCTTATTAACTTCAACTGAATAAATTGTGTCACAAATGAGTTACTATCATCATGTTTCTAATGAATGGAACATTCTAGAAAATGTCCTGGCCCAAGTGTAAGATATGCAGGACTTGCTAAAGATAGTTTTAAGGAAGAGATAGGTGAAAACAGAAAAGAGAGACACCCCTTGCCTCCTAGCTGTGTTCAGGGTTGGCTGCTTCCACCTCAAAGATGCTGGTGTTCTACTCTCACCGTGATACCGAAGATAACACCCAGACCGCAGTTCTGAGGAAGATGCGTGTCTGTTCTCATGTGCTTCCCTCCCAGCCTTTCTACCTGCGACCTTGTGATTTCACTTTGTCTTCTGCAGAGCTCATGGGGATATGGACACCAACATCTTTTTCCTGAGAATCAGGGTTGCTGTGTCACTGCTGCAGTGCCAGGACCAAGGCAGGTGGCAGAGTGGGCAGCCTGTGTGTGATGCTTCAGGCAGTCACAGGTACAGGGAAAGATCTACGAGTTCTCCCAAAGTATGGGATAAGGGCTCAATGGAACACAGAAGGAGGGGACAGTAGTTCAAGACTAAGAAAAATTGAAAACCAAATATCATTAGTCATTAACTTGCTTCACCCCAATATTATTAAGGGTTTATTTGTGTGCGCATGCGAGTGCTAATGCTATATGCATGTCTAGTACCTGCAGAAACCAGAGAGGACTTCAGAGCCTTTGGAGGTAGAGTTCCAGGTGACTGTGAGCTATCACATGGGTGCCTAGGACCAAAAACCCAGGTCCTCTGCAAGAACAACAAATGCTCTTAACTGAACTGTCTCTCCATCCCCGTCACCTGCATGTTCTTTCCAAGCTGTCTCTGTCTCTTTCTCTGTCTCTCTCTGTCTCTCTGTCTGTCTCTCCCCCCCCCCCTCACACACACACACACACACACACACACCAATAGGTTGCACACCATTCCCTAGCCCATCTGTCTGTGGAAACAAACTCAATATCGTGATGCACACAAAGCACCTATTTCATCTAAAACTGCATTTACAGCCCACTTAACCACCGGAGTAACCCAAAGTCAGTGTGGCTCTCTGTTCCTCTTCAGGCAGGGCTTATTCTTCTTTGTGCTCCTCGTCACAAGTGTTGAACTTGTGAATGGGCTTTGAAATAGACAAGAAAAGTTCTAACAGGGAACTGTAGCTTGGGCGTGCTGAGTAGAAAAGGACACACACACACACACACACACACACACACAATGCATGGCCCACCTGGCACATATTTCTTTAACTTTATTCTTTCAGTTCAGTGTAGAATAAAGGAAAAAGAAAGAAGAGTATTCAGAGGTGTGTGTGTGTGTGTGTGTGTGTGTGTGTGTGTGGCATTGAGATGCACACGCGCGTGCACATGTGCATCTCAATGCCAGCCTATGAACCGATGGTAAGCGGGTGACAGTCTCAGAATTGCAGACATGTAATTATAGCAATGCCCACAATGTCTGTTCTCTGCCTTACGGGTCCATACTTTATTTTAGTAATCTTCTACTCTTTGGTCAGTCAATTATATCCTTTCACAGAACATCACAGTCCGATACCACTTTCATGGATAAGAAGGACATTTTTGACAAAACAGCACTTAGGCAGAGCTATTCTGGGCATTAGGAACACCTGTCATTTGAAGGATCCGAGGTTTACAGAAGTTCCCATCTGTAGTTACAGGTGGCAGCCACAAGCTCAGCTTACCCATGACAGCAATGCAAGGAGAGTGTTGGTCGCTTCCCTTAAACCTGACTTGTCAGAGCTGACATTTGTCCAGGTGGAGAACTTGGTCTGGGTCAGTTCAGGATTTCCCTATCTCCCATATAATGCCAGAGTGATGACGTCAGACAGGACCTGGTCCCTGCTGATAGCTGATGTTCATGATGATTCAGAGTTCTCCAGCATTCTAACCTACCCACTCAGGACACTCAGGCAGCGTCAGGTCAAGGCCCTGTAGTAATGGCCTGGGCTCAACAGAGTGTCTCACTTACAGCCACACTCTTTTCTGGGCAGCTTTCGTACATGCATAATCCATGCAGGAGAAGAAAGACCCACACACTAGTTCCCACTTTGGGACAACACGAAAGACCATTGTGATGGCTTCTGAGGCCTCCCTGGGGTCCACAGAGGCCTCCCTTGATACTGCCACATAGCTTAAGTCTGTCTCCTACCCAGCTCTGCTTAAGTCTCTCTAAGATTCGATGCTTTAACCAGAGGCTGCGTCCTGGCCCTGTGCAAAGGTGGAAGTACATCAACCACTCACCCTGTGAACTTGCTGTGTGTTAATGAACAGACAGATGCCGTTAGTTAAGGATGGAAACTCAGAGGCACACTGTACATTAATAGGTCAATTCTGATGTCATTAGGAGGTAGCATTCTGGACCAGATACTCTCTGCTTCTGTACCTCAATTTTCTCATCTGTAAAATAGGGGTGATAATACTATTCCCATCACACTAAGAAGGAGAGAAAAAGGAAAGAGATGAAAACATGCATTAAATAGTGTCTAGCACGTGGAAAGTTCTGAGTGAATGTACACAAGCCTTTGTGCTTTCTAGAGGGTGTCCTGACTGGCTTTAACATGACACAACTTAGAGTCATCTGAGAAAAGAGCTTCAATGGAGGAGTTGCCTAGATCAGACTGGTCGGTGCACATGTCGGTGGTGAAATATCTTGACTGTTAATTGATGTAAGAAAGCCCAGCCCACTGTGGGTGGTACCATCCCTAGGAAGATTGTCCTGAACCATACGAGAAAACTCAGGGTTAGGGTCAGAGTACATGACCGGTACCTACAAGCCAATCAGCAAGCAGCATTCCCCGTGACTTCCGCTGTGCTTCATGGATGGGAAAAGACAGAAGGCTGTGTGGAATGGTCAGTAGACCTGCCTTCGAGTTTCTGCCTCGATGCCTTCGGCGATGGACTGTGACTTGGAGTTGTAAATAAACCTAAATTGCTTATGGTCAGAGAGTTTTATCACAGCAACAGAAATGAAACGTGAACAGAGGGCAAAACTCGAGAAATTCAACGGCTGTGAAAAGACCTCGTGTGTCACCTTGATCTTTGCTTCTGAGACAATGAAATTGAAAGTCTCGGAGATGATATAAAAGGAAGACCAAGCAAGGAGCAGAGGAGTAGCAAGACTGTTAATCTTCCAGAACATTGTCCTGTTATACAGACCGAGATCGTTTTGCATTGGGGTAAGCTTGCACACAGACCGTCGATCAGTTATCTTGAGAAAAGAATTCTTTGCAGTCAGAGATGCTAGTATTTGGGGACTATTTTCAGATCTGCAAAATGTCTCTAGTCATACTTTAAGCTCTAAGGCTTTTAATTAGGTTTCTCCAAATCAGAATATCGAGGTAGGAGAAAGGACTGCACCGAATTAATCAAAACAATGTGTAAGCAAAGTCTTTTAGTGCAGGAGAAGCAAACAGGGATTGGAGCCTTCCGCAAATTTACCAGTGACTCTTCCCTGTGATAGATAGCTGGTTGTGATTGGAACTTGGGGAGGTTGCCAAGGAATGTCTCTGGCTATGCCTATAAAGCTATTAGCTGAGTAGTAAAGACCTGCCCTGATTGGATAGCACCATCCTCTGAGCTGGGAGTTCAGACAAAAGAAAAGAAAAGGAGCAAGCAAGCTCTGAGTGGAGCCAGTGCCCCTCCCTCTCTATTCTTCCTCTTTACCATAATATAAAAAAACATTTTTGCTACCCACTCCCACCACCATGACATTCTGCCCAAACACATGTGGCCGAGTTACCACTGGACCCTCGAAAGCATGAACCAAAATAAGTTCTCTCTCCTCTTTCTAAGTGGTTTATGTCGCAGTGATGAGAAACATTACATACACACTCCCTAACTCGAAAATTGCTTTCAGAGTCTTGAACTTCCCCCACAGCATAACAGTTAAGTTTCTCTTTTCTCCTTGGCAGGTGCTTACAATGCTTAACTCTCACCTCACAAGAAACCTTACCTCTCTGGCGTAAAGCAGAAGCACAAGGAATTGCCAGCTAATTGAAAAACAAGTCTGAGACACATACCTACCCCTGCTAACCGCTCAGATGTATGAATCATCCAGTTCTAAAGCCAGCAACTTGGGGGGATGGCACTGTATTGACAATATCACTAGATGTATGGCTTAGCTTTGGAATAAAATATTTATAATCCCTCTCTGGGGGAAGTGGGCTTAGCAGAATGAATCCACGGGCTCCGGCTCTCCTGAGGTATTTTTCTCATTCTCCCTGGCACGGATAAAATCTAAACTGTACTTAAGAAATGGCGTTAAATGTGTTAGTTGACTGAATCTGGCATTTATAATGCAATTTAGCAAAGTTTTATATTGACAGCATGACATTTTTAAAGGGCCCTTTCTGATTAACAAGGTTCGGAATCGCTCCCTTGATTATGCTCGCTGAGGAGTATAAAGCACTACAGGCTCCAAGAGCAATGAATCGGGGCTCTGTTAGCGTTAGACACATTTTGCTTTCTTAGTGACCATTTCCAGGGAGGATCAGGGTGCAACTGCATGTTTTCCTGACAGAAGAAAATCTGTTTTCTTATTTGAGAGGAGCCAGGGGTAGGGGGAGCCCCCATGGGGAACAGGGCTCAATAGGCAGAAGAAGTGCATAGGCTCCAAGTCAAGGCCAGGAAACCTGTCCATAAAAGATCAATGTTGCCTCTTGTTGTCCCACCTAGACAAAGCCTGTCTAAGAAATCCAGAGGAAGGCAAGCATCCATCCAAAGGGCAAATTGGGAGAGATTTGAATTTATCTTCATTCTACTACAGTTAGTGTGGGTGTCCCCTGCTTAGTCCCTAAATGTGTAACAATTTTATTTGGACTTCACCATGGGAAGAAAAACACAGGAGTCTTTGAACCAATGGAACAAATGCAGCATCATGGAATGATGTAAATTATCCCAGCTTTGTTCACGGCAGATTTCACTTCAAGCGTTCTAACTTCTTGTCACGATGCTTTTAGCAACCATCTCTCGAGCAGCTGACCAAGTGCAAGGAGCTGCTGGGGGCTGTCTTAATCAGGGTTTCTGTACAAACATCATGACCAAGAAGCAAGTTGGGAAGGAAAGGGTTTGTTCAGCTTACATTTCCACATTGCTGTTCATCACCAAAGGAAGTCAGGACTGGAACTCAAGCAGGTCAGGAAGCAGGAGCTGATGCAGAGGCCATGGAGGGCTGTTACTTACTGGCTTGCTTGCTTCTCTTGGTTTGCTCAGCTGGCTTTCTTATAGAGCCGAAGACTACCAGCCCACAGACGGCACCACCCACAAGGGGCCCTCCCCCTTTGATCACTAATTGAGAAAATGCCTTACACTGGATCTCATGGAGGCATTTTCTTAACTGAAACTCCTTTCTCTGTGATAACTCCAGCTTGTGTCAAATTGACACGAAACCAGCCAGCTCAGGGGCATGACAACCTTCATGTGTATGTGTATAAATACTCACACATTTCTGCTCTAGCCACCTTTAAGTGTTCTGCTCAATAGTGTATGAGATCAACACCACAATCTACCCCCAGAGCTTTCCAATAGCCTTAACTCCATGCCCATTGTGTGGGAAAGTAACTCTGCTGTCCCAGCCTCATGGTCGGCTCACCAGTCTACTCCCCACCTATGGATTTGGTTATTTTAGGTATTGTGTGTCCATTGAGTCTTTCTGTGACTCCCTTACTTCTTTGAGCATGACGCCACCACTCACACATGTCACAACTTGTGTCAGAACTGCTGCCTTGTCAAAGCAGGATGGTTTCACTGAAGTACTGCATTTCGCCAGTCCCTTGTCCATCAACAAACACTTGGGTTGTGCCCCCCTTTTGCTCTAGCAGGAGCACATAAACAGGAGTGTACAAGTGTGTACATACAGGTGTGCAAACTGTCTTACCTTTGGTTGTGATGTGACCCTCTACCTGAGATACAGCACCCATTTGCCAGGTGAGGAAAGGGATCTCCACAGAGATAAGCTGCCTGAGACCATACTCCAGGAAGGTGGCAGTTCTGAGGTTTGAAGCCATGTCTACTCACCATCCTCCTCACCTCCATCTCCTGGTTCAGTTCCATCCATTCACGTGTGATGTCCACTCAGCAATAATGCTTCGCTCGCTGGGTGGCAAGTGTCACTCAAGCAAAACCTTCTTCATTGCCAGTCATGTGGTAAATTTTCCTACTGAGGAGTTGAGAAGAACCTGCCAAGATGTAATGTCCTAAGAAGTCCGATACCAATATCTCAAGATTCCAAAATTCTAGAGAGGTCTGAAATGTCACATGGCCCTCCCTCAGCTGACAGGCAATTGATGACCTGTAAAACTGGCAGTTGATGCCTGTGCATACCAGGATAGTAGAGTCTGTCTTACAGAGGAGTGGAACCCGTGTCAGCTAACCTGAGATTCTGGGAGGACAGAGACACCCTAGGGAGAAGGTATAGAGGCATCTGGGTATCTCTTTCTCCACTAAAGTTCATTCAGCATCGGCTTGGAAAAAGGGAAACTGGGATTTCATATCTGGGCTGTGGACTCTTACTTGTATTTTAAGAATACCCATCTGTCCTGACAAATATAAAATATAATGTGTCTAAGTATTTATGGGCAGGTCAAACAAAATAATTCTATTGGCTGATTTTTTTTTTTTTTTATAAGAGCTCAGGGTATCTTCCAACTCACTGCACAGCCAATATGAATCTGGTCCTCCTGCCATTACATACACGTATGTGACTACATCTTATTTATTCAGTGCTGGGGATGGGGATGGAACCCAGGGCCTCGTGCATGCTAGGCAGTCATTCTATCAACTGAGTTACATTCCCAACTCCAGATTCTACTACTATCATTTTGTTTCAAAATCAGAAAGAGGAAGCCGTAGACAGAAATCACAAGTGAAGGTGTGAGCCAGTTGCTGCCTTCCCCCTTCACCTAGATGTGTCAGGGTGGCCATGAGTCAGGTAGAAGAGCTTCCCTCGTAGATATGTAGAACATACCCTGGGATCATTTCTCCCTCCCCACCAAAAGAGGGAAAACTGTCCTCTCTTACTCGCTAAGCCTGAAATTTAGCTTCAGAATTAACAGAAAGTGAATATTTTTCACTTATTTACTTAACAATATTCACTTTTTGTTCTAGATCAATAGCAAAGCACAGTCAAAGAATGAAAAGTCTCACCTGGAAAGGCCCAGTGTTTCTCTTCCTGAATACCAAAGCCACGCTGCCTGTGTGGCTCAGGCATAAGGCCTTGATTAGTGGGATATTTAAGTGATTAGCTGCAGATGGGTGGTACCCAGTACATGCAGCGTCTCTGCATGGTTTCCAGCAGTAGACTGATGTCCCCCAGCTCAGATACAAGGAAGTCCCCTAACATCGGGGATACTGGCAGCAGAAACATATCCAAAAGAAACTCTAGGCAGAAAGAACTCTGCTGTGTTATGGGATGTTATTGAGGGTGAAGGGATTTACTTCAAGAACATATTCCTCGTGACAATGCTGCCCAGTGATTTGGGGATGAGGCAAAGACTAGCCTTTTCTGTTAATTCTGAAGTTACAATGTGACTTAACTAATGTAGAACAGGAAACAGCCTCACTAGGAAGTTCCAAAGATTGTTGCCAGCACACTTCTTACCCCAAGTCAGCAGGATGGGAACTCAACCAGAAAGAAAGGAGCTCCACTTTGGAAAGGAAGCCAGAGACTGACTTATCCAGCGAAGGCTTCGAGAGGTAGTCATGGCTCTCACGCTGCCTTTCTAAGGTTAGGTGATGGAGTCTGTTATAGAAGCTTCATATGTATGAATGCAATGAATCCTAACAAATGCTGCTGGTCTGTGGGTTGTAAAAAGGATGCTGTGGTTGTTGGGGGCTAAATGGCCTGTCCAAGGACACAGGCAAGTGTTGTAGAGCCCAGGCGCATATGCTCTGTGTTCCGAAGCCAGTAAGTACTGGCCTGCTTTCTCCAACTGCTGTGGAGTTAGCTTGCTCAAAAGGGCAGTCTGGCTTGCTTTAAGGGAAGGATAAAGTTGGACTCTTTAATTTCCTCCTTGAAAGTAGATTTGTTCATTTCCTTGGGTACCGGAAGGAAAAGTGTGCAAATTAGCGTGTGTGTGCCTGGTTTTGCCTTTTATGATTACTTATAATTCTTAATAAGGTGACAGGCAGAACAGGAGAGAAAGGGCTTTGGGAAGAAGGCACATGTTCCAGAAGCACAAGGGAACCTGCCTGCAGCACCCCTACACACTCCCATGCCCCTGTGGGTGGTATAGTGAATTCTTGCTATGGTTTGAACGACCCCTCAACAAGTTTGTGTGTTGGAAAGTAAATCCCCAAGTTCATTTGCTAATGATAACAGGATGTGAGGTCTTTAGGAGGTAATTAGGGTAAGATGAGGTCACAAAGTGAGGTGGTGTTGGTGGCTTTGTGAGACCATTCAAAGCAGCCAGCTAGCATTCTCTCCTCCGTGTTATGAGTCGTATAAGACACTTACTTGTCAGCTAGCTCCACACTCTTGGGTTTCCTAACCTACAGAACCAAGAAATACACTTCTTTTCTTTGCAAGTTACCCTGTAATGGTATTTTATTACAGGGATAGGAAACACAGTCCAGATCTCCCCCTGGGTCCAAAGCTCCTCTGATGATATGAGCACAGAGTGATCAGAGGTCAGACCAACCCTAGAGTCAGGATTCTCATAAATGTGGGTCCTGGGTACTGAACTCAGGTCATCAGGCTTGACCTTAACTGAAATGTCTAAGCAGCCCTGATTATGCTTTGTTTTGGTCATTGCTCCTTACTTATAAACATGTTTTTTTGAAGAACAGAGGCTAATTTGCAGAAGATGATATTAACTGACGGTTGCATAGGCAATATCCCAGCAGTCACTGGAAAGTCTCAGCTTTCACCTCCTTGAAATTAAAGAATAAACATTTTCTCCCATCTAACCCGCTTTCTCAGGATTCACTAGGAGTCTCTGGCCAAGGATAGAGAAAGTTTTAGCCTCAAGTTTCTCTAACAATGAATAGTATTGGGCCCTGTGCTAGTCAGATTTTCGTCACCATAGAAAAGTACTTGAAAAAATTAACTTATGAAAAGTGGAGGTTTATTTGAACTTAGAGTTTCAAAGTTTCTAATTCAGGATAAGGCCAACCCTTTGCCTTTAGGCCTCTGGTGGGAGTCAAATTATTACAACCGGAAGCACGTGGTAGAATAAACTGCAATATCTCATTGACAGAAGCAAAAGAGGAAGAGGCCAGAGTCCCCAAATTCCCTTCAAAGGCACACCCTCAAAAATACCTATGAGAAAGTTTGATTTATAAAGTAGTCACAGTAAAAAATTAACGTTTAAATAAAACCATTTTAGCAATATACCATAATAAATGTTATAGGAACATGGCTCCTCTCAAAATATCCTACTGTCCTATGCTCACCTTTCCTTGTGCTTCTGAGATGACACAGTAACAATTTCTTTGGCATATCTGAAATGCCACTGTCACTACTCTTTTGTGTTTTGGATGCACTCTTAAATAGAATGAGGCTACTTGATCTGTCAGCAAATATGGCTACCAAATGATGACTGGGGAAGTAGGTTGTACAATGTGACTACAGCGGACAGGGAGGGGAACCATAGCTCAGGTGAGGTGAAACAAGAAGCTTTTCCTCTTTTGTGAGATTTCTCCAGCATCTCAGAATGCTATGCAATTAAAACCCCGTTAATTATTTATTGCCAGAAACTTACATGTAATGTATTTGGAAAACAGTTGACTCTTGGGATCTGAAGCTTTGGGACATGAAACCAAGAGGTTGTTGTACAGATTTCCAGAAACAAGAGTTTTTGCTTCATTAGTTCACCAGTGTACACAAAGCTTCCAGAACAGTGTCCAGCTAATGGAAATCCTTAAAAATAAATGCTGGATGAATATTTGCCAGACTAATGAATACTCTTAAGAGATAATGGCTTAGAATCAGCTGGTTTAGGACCCAACCTCCACCTCTATTTCTCACTAGCTATTTTCCCATCATAAACGACATATCTTTTTCTGTATCACTCTCTCAATCCTAAAGTAGAGAAAACCCCAGTTACACCAGGGATGGTCTCGTTGTTTAGGCATATACAAAGAGTGTAACAAAGGAGGAGGGATCAAGTGCCTTGGCTCCTTAGATTCTGGGATTAAGGACCTGGAGTTAAAGCATCTGGCAGATTCCTCATGGAGCAAAGTACCATCTGATGCTGAAACTTAAAATGTAATGTGTCACATATCATATAACATTCCAGCGCAAAGATGGAGTCCATGACATGGGACTTTAGCTAGAGCTACCCAAGAAACATATCTTTCTGTCTGTGCCCCTGTGACAAATGATTGTCATTGGTTCACTGTTGTCCTGGTCACTGTTGCCCTGGAACTCACAATCCATTAGTCAGATGTCATATTTCCTCCTCTCTCTTCCTTTGCCTTCGTGGTTTTAGGTCAGCCCTATCTAGAGAGCGCCTACCTACCCTTAGTGGAATTGCTTAGCTATGTTATAGTCTCCAGATGTGCAAAGCACTACGTTTTATATATATACCAATTGTATGTATATAAATATCCCTCCTGAAAGATCAAACTGTTCCCACCACATCAACACTGACAGTTTGTTTGCACTAGTATGGCTTAGGTATAATTTGTAGCAGTATAAATATTACTTTAGCTTTACTGCTAATTATATCAACATAAACTTTATTTATACTGATAATCACCACCATAATGTGTTGCTGCCAAACATCCCCACTGATATTTTGCAGCACGGTGTACACTCAGCCATTAGTAATCACAGAAGTGTGCCCATCACTCATTATAATACTGGCTAAAGAATTCCCTAATTGTCATCTTCCTGAAGTCCACAGGAAGCAAGAACACTGGGAAACTAGACAAAGTCCATCACTTTATTAAAACGGCCTCTTTTTTCCCCACAACACTCTATGGAGTTAAGGCCAGGCTGCAAAGGAGGACACACACACACACACACACACACACCAGTATGGCACAAGTATGTTCTCAACTTCCAAATTTAGTTTGGGGCACATTAATTGAATCACAGCTCTTGCATTCAGATGCCAAATTGCACTTAGCTCCCGTGACGTGTCACCTCTAAACGCTCATGTCAGGATTTTTGAAAAGTCTGCTGCTTCCTGTGAACTCATCCTATTCTTTAGTTTCAGGAGTCTAGACAGAAACAATGTAGCACATGTAGGGTTTTCTGTCCTCTGTAGTGTCAGGGCCCACAAAGGGGGCTCTTAGAGCTTAATCTCCACAGATAAGGAGGTACCATATGTAGACATATGGAATCCTGTAACACGTCACTCACGGTTGATGAAAACCCTTCCTTCATAACAGGATTGTGTGGGTGAACAAGCTCTTAGAGGAGGGGTACCATGCTCTTATGTCTACCTCTGTCTTTTCACTTAAAAGTTTCCAAGTGGTCTTGTGATTTAAGTTGGTCCAAGTCATTCCTTGGATGGCCTTCAGTGGTAAGTCAGCAGAGCACTGTGGTTACCACCTTGCACTCACTTTTGCACCATGAGGCACCAGACTTAACACTGCTTAAAGGATGTCTCATCCAACCCTCAGTGTGTATTACTCTCACACAGCAGGCTCCTCCTCCACGCTCCAGGCATGATGCATGTGGGTTAGAATAATAGCATATAAGTGTACACTTCTCCATCACAGTGGAAGGTCCATGAGAGAACACATGAGCCAATCTAGTCAGACAATGTTATTGAGATTCAAGCTTAGGAAGCAAACTGTTTTCTCCTCCATGCTGATTAACTTGCTCATGGGAAGATGGCTCGTAGAGGTACTGCCCTGACCCCAGCAGAAATCCCAAGAAGGAAACATTTTACTGAAGACAGCTGGGGAAACTGAGAGCAGGAGAGCTGCCTCCCTGACCTCCAAGCTCTCAGGTGACATTGTACTCTATACCTGCTCTTCCCCAAGGTCTAAATGAGATGTGTCGAGAATCTATTTTGCTTAATGCTATTAGGCTGCTTGCTTACTGTCATGACCAAAGCACTCCTATTGGATGCAGGAAGTAAGTAGGTATTGAGATGATTAGACCCATTCTAAGATGGAACGATGGATAGAAAGAAAGGATGTCCCATCGGGACAAGAGTCATACAGATTAAATACAGGAATTGGTGTATCCTGAACATTCTCTTATGGTTTGAGTGCAAAATAATCCCTGCAGGCTCGTGTGTTAGAATGCTGTTCCCCACTCGGTGCCACCGTACTTGGAGGCTGCAGAACTTTTAGGAGCTGGGACCTCACTGAAGGAAGCAGGCTGCTGGTGGAAAGGGAGGTCGTAGGGTTCACATCCCAGTCTCATTTCCAACTCAACTTCTGTTTTCTGGCCCATCAAGATGTGGGCAAGCAGCCTCAAAGTCCTGATACCACAGCTCAGAGCTTCTAAGATCTCTGTCATAGTTCTTCGGTCATGATGAGTTTGCCGCCTCTCGAAACCTGAGCTGAATCACGATCTTCCTCTTTAGCGTTCCTTCTGCCAGGTATTTGTCATGGCAGCCAGAGAAGTACCTCATGAGCATCCCAACACCAAAATGTCTTAAAAGCATGGAGACTTTTAACAACCCTTCAAACCTTGGCACGAAATCCTGGTATAGAAAGTGATGTCTTTTATTTTTCAAATATTTCTGAGTCTCCAATTGATTCCCTGGCAAAGAAAGCAAATCTCAGTGCGGACAAACAGAAGCCTGGGGAGAAGTGTGAGGAACTGGGTGCGGGGAACTAGTATATGTGGAATCGACAAAAATCAACTCTAAATTCAGAAGAGTTGGAGAGAAACAGAAAGAAAATGTGAGAAGCCAGATTCATACAATTCTCTTGTCCTTAAGAAGTCAAGTGGAATGTGCCAAGCTAAATAAGTGTGAGGAAAATCAAATCCTGAGAGCTTTTGAAGATGCCATTTTTCATCTCCGAATCTATTCTCCCAGCACCCCACCTGCTGCTCAGTGCAGTGTCGGAGCATGTTATCTGTCATGGTCCCCCCAATTAGTACTTTGAATGCAACCACAGCAATGGGGACCGTGCCCTCTATCTGCCATGGGCGGGCTGGTTTCTACAATCAAGCTGAAGTTCAGGTTTGGGCTAATAACAGGCAAGGACGGTGACAGGGAAGGGAGTACTTATTCATTAGCTCATGCTAATGGGCGCTCAAACCAGCCCCGCCACCAGCCTGCTAGTGTAAGAGCCAGGCATACAGTGTCACTCTGATCTCAAAGTGTCTGCAGGTTTATTTCACAACATTGCTGAGGTCTAGCAGTTATCTAATCAGGAGCAGTTTTAAGGGGAAAGAAAGGGATAATTTGTTTTAAGTGCCAGGCTTCAGTCTCCGTATTCTATGAAGCAGTCATTAATTATCAATACAAGGCTGATGGCATTATTATGAGGCCCGTGTGCTTACACAGAGACTGTTCCTTGGATTGCACTCAGCACTTAGTGAGGGTAGGGAAAATAATTATCTTTTATTTACGTAAGGCAAACGGTAATTATCACATCAGTCTGATATCTCTGAAAAGATAGGTCATTGCAAAGAAAGAGTTGGACCAACTACAGTCATGTCTCACTACAGCATTCAGATTCCCACTTAGATAACGCGATCATCACATGCTGGGGACTTGCATAAAATGGCTCAGTGCTAGCGTAGAAGCCATGTATAGCCTCCTGTGGGCTTTAAGTTGCCCCTTGGTTACTTAGGACACCTACTACCATGCAAAGGCTGTGTCAATAGCAGTTCTCCCATACTCTTTAAAGAACAATGATAAGGAAATTATGTATACATTTAGGGCCTTATTTTTTTTTCAAATATTTTCAAGCCATGGGTGATTTGGTCCCAGATGAGGAATCCGTAAGAACAAGCTCCATCTGCACCGCACTGGACAATACTGGATGTGGAACAAATGATGCTCACGACTGAAACAGCAGCTATTCCACAGCTACTCTTTTCACACAGATCTATTGAGTGCTGGGGGGAGAGACAGGCCAGTCAACAAAAGCTTGTGCCAGGTAACCCTGAGAACCTGAGATCCCCAGAATCCATGGAAAGGAACAAACAACTAGGCACAGTGGGAGGTAGGTACAGGGAGATAGAGATCTAGGGCTCACTAGACATCCACGCTAGAGGAATCAAAAAGTTCCAAGCCATCTCTGGTCCCTCACAACCTTGCTTCAAAAAAGAAAAGGAAACAAGAAAAGAAAAGAGAAGAGAAGAGAAAAGGGCCCTTGGTTTCTCACTCACGCATATATACACATTTATATGTACTTGCACATGCATGTACATCCACACAAACATGCCCCCGCACACATGTCCTGGGTACCTACCAAGTGCCAAGTATTCTAGTAACTGTGTCATGTTTGATATTAAACAAAGCAGTCTCCCCTGCTCTTCTGCCCACTTGAGTTCTTTTGGTCGAGGAAATTAGACGTCAGGAGACAGAACTCAGTTTTGTGTCACATAAAGGAAAAATTGTAATGGAGCATTTGCTACTCCACACCATGTCTTTGACTACCCCTCACAGGCAGGTCCTCTGCGCTTGGGCATTAGTGACCTAGAAAAGACACTGAAGGTCATGGAAGCATCGTATTTGAGTATCTGGGATTGCAAGGACTAACCTCAGGCACCAATACAGACTTTGCTCTTTCTAGGTCAGTTGGATAATGCCAGCACACAGTCCCTGACTCTCTTTGTCCCAATTGGACCATTTTTCTCTATTGCATTGCCAGAGATAGTACTCAGCCCTGGCTCCGGTTAGGTGTCTTGTTGGACCAAGATAGGGAACATACAAGGGTAGTGCATGGAGAAGACAGTGCTGGCCAATGACTGCAGAACAGCTTAAAATGTATAATCCAGGCCTAATGAGCCATTTTTCAAAAACAAGAATGCTTGTGCAAACCCTCTGAACAGCTGTAAAGGACTGTGCAAATCTATGGCAGCATTAAGGTCATCTGTAGGGGAGGGGAGGAGGGTCATGTAGGTCGGACTCTGTATTACAGCAGCTGCAGATGTGTTCCTAAATTGATGCTTCCATTTTAACTATTAATAATATGGAGTCAAGTCCCAACTTCCCTCCAGAGCACCATCTATTCCAAATTAATTTATTAAAAATGCATTCTAGTCATTAGTGCTAGGCAGATTTATGAAAGGTGGATCAAGGATCTGCAGATCCTCGAGCCCCAACGTTCAGGCTATTCTGTCTATCATTTATCTAGAATCCTGGCCGTGTTCGTCCATCCTTGTAGGCTCCTTCACTGGGAGTTTTTTCTATCTCTTAATCCATTTCCTGTGGTGACATGGCTTTCCACCAACCTCTGCCAGGTAGTAGTTCATACTGGTTGAGAATAACCTCAGCTTAGGCTCACAGTAAGTGAAGGTGCTGTTCAGATTTTTGCAGATGTGTTCATTAACCGCCCAGGGAATGCTTTAAGTTACTTCATTTTCCAGTGATGAGCATTTGGGCATTTATTCATTCATTCATTCATTCATTCATTTGCTTATTTATTTTGGACTGGCATTTTTACTACTTTCATTTTCTTCTTGTAGGTTGTGGGCTGATTTAATGACAGTTGGCAACACCAGCTATAAAATGCATTTCTAAAGGGAAAAATCTTAATACGCCCTTAGAATCTTACGTGGAGTTCCTTTATTAACTATCCCATCAATGGACTGTAGGGGAAAAGCCCCTAAAGACTCCTTGCTTTCAACTAGCCATCGTAAGAGGAGTTACTAAAGGGCCAGCCCTTCATAATGGCCATGTGCTTTCCTTGAAATAGGACAATCTGGCATAGAGTTATGTCCTTGAGCATCGTTTCTCCAAAATGCATGAGATCAAGGGTTTCATATTTGGGGTTACTCTTCATCTTAATGCTATCAGTGGAGATGAGGAAAATGCAGAATTTTAGAAGTGGGAAGGATTCATTTACAGCTGTACAGTGTGTAAAGGTTTCTTTAGTTAACCTGGACTGTGTTTCAGGCTTTACATTAAACACTGTAGATACTGCAGAAACAAGCATAAGTTACTTTCCTAAAGCTTTCCTAAGTTAGGTGTATGTGTGTGTGTGTATACACACGTTTGTGTGTGTGTGCTTGTATGTGTCTGTGTATCTCCTCTCTCTCTCTCTCTCTCTCTCTCTCTCTCTCTCTCTCTCTCTCTCCGTGTGTGTGTGTGTGTGTGTGTGTGTGTGTGTTTGTGGGTGGGTGTGTGGTCAGAGGAGACAACTGTCTAAAAAGAGAAGCAATGGGTATGTGCTAGAAGCCACAGGGTAGCAGGTGCGCACTGAAGGAGGAAGCCTGGGGGGAGGGGTGTATGCTCTACTATCTCCCATGTGCTCTCCCACCCAGACTTCAGCATCATCCAGAGAGTTGCATTTCTAAGAAAGCAGTGTCCCCAAGACTGACTCAGAAACGTTATGGTGGAATCTCCAGGGCTGGAGGAGCAAAACTAGATTTTTAAAAAGCATTCTGGTTAGCTGTAGTGTAAACAATATGTTTTAACTCAGCACTTAAGAAGCTGAGATGGGAAAATTTCTGCCAGTTCAAGATCAGCCTGGGTCACAAAGTGAGTTCTTGTCTACAGTATGAGGCCAAGTCTTACAAAAATAAAAAATAAATATGTTTTCTTCATTGTCCTGCTGGCCAAGCAAAGCTGCTATGGTTTGTTTTCTCCAGCCCAGGGCTTAGGGACTGGTCGGGTGGATTTGTAAGGACAATTGTCTCTCCAGCTAAAATCTGAATGCTGAAAAAGGACTTTCCAGACTCCTAGGGAAAACCAGGGACCTGGTTTAGTTCTAGGTTTCTTGCCTACAACTTTCTCTGCCATGTGACCCATGACAGTCTTGGTAGAACAAGAGCTGAAGGGTCACTATACCTAACTCAAGGCCTGCGTGTTCTTCTCTGGGCAGAGACCTAAGCAATGAGCCTGGGTGAAAGCTTAGACCGCCAGGCACAGGGCTAGGGGCTGTCTTCCTAAAACATTTCATATACCATTGGCATTACACACAGGGTTCCCTGTGCACAGTGATTCCAAAGAGCCATCTGCAAATGTTTCACTGCAAACTCGAGACAAGAAAACCAAGTGAGCATTTCCTAAAGATTCCTATGCTCAGACTTTCAAAACAGAGATAAAGAATCTCTTCTCTACTTTTAGAAGTATGCAAAATAATGTCTAATCGAATTTTAAAATACTCATCTTGGGAGAGATAAAAGTCTGTCCACCATGGGTCAGCTTCTGAGTTAACGTTTGATGCTCGGGTATCTTGATTCCCCTCTCATCTTGCTATGTTTTTGCTGTTGTTCTGACATACATGATCATCCCACGTTGATCATTCCTGACCTTTATAAATTGCTTTTTATACTATATTAGCAAACTTTGATTTCTGTTCCACTGGAGTTTATCCCCATGACTGCACTTGCTGCTGTACGCAATCGGAGCTCAGATGTAGCAGTAAAGATGACTTATGAAAGCATTCACCGGGGAACTTGACAATTTATTTCACCCTTCCTCAAATTCACTAAACAAAATTTCAGAGATATTAAATTTTTTTCATACCAACAAGAGGTAGAAAGAGTATTACCCCTCAAATGAGTTTCCTCTGCGAGAGTCTTCCTTTGTTCCAATCACAATATTTGATGTCAAAACCTTAGATCTGCGAGTAGAGGAAGGCGTTTCCCTCGTGGCTGGGGACTCAATTTATGTGAATATGAATAAGATTTATGAGGTGCAATAAACATTTCGAAAATGTGGCAAAAGAGTGAAGATTTAAAGACACTTACTAATTTAGGATGACATTTGGAACATTCTCAGTCTTTGGAACAATCCATATTTCAGGTCCTGATACAGGTTTCCAGGCAGGATGCCTATTAGGAAGTGAAAATCATGTGTGTGCTTTCCTCTCTTCTGTGTACGGGCCCTGTTCCCATTTATCGCTACTCGGTAGCTGCCCCATTCATCAGTGTTTAGTGGTGCCTTTCTGTTCAGTACCTAGATGTTAAACAAATTAGAATCTTAATATATGAGGTATGACCATGAGTTCTAAAAGGACTTAAGAAAAAAATACTTGGGGGGGGGGATATTGGCAGAACTTCACTACGGATATTTTCTTAAACTTCTACATTTTCTAGAGCTGACTTGGACACAGGACATTTTTGGAGGGAGGTTGTCTATGCTGTTTTTCCTTTGCCATGGAAAATTATAGGAGGCAACATGGGATGAATTTGTAAAGTTGGTGCTTAGCCAACGTTCACACATCTGGTTCACCAGGCAGTCTTGGTTCATTGGCTAATAAGGACTTAGGTAAACCTGGATTAGTCTGGGCCCAGCCCTTCCAACCATATTTGGTCTCACCTGGATGTCAGCCCTCCAAGTTGGCCTGGCACTCTCCATTCAAGACCTCTTTTATTTCCAACACAAAATGGTCTCGTGTTGTTAAATGGTCTCTAATTTTTCTAATAGTAGACAGTAGAGTTTCTTGCTGGTTTTTAGTAAGTGTGCTTATTGTGCCTCCCTAATTTGCTCCCAGTTGACTCCACTTGCATTTACTTGCACAGAAGGGAGGGGCCCTGGCTACCCTGAAAGCCATGTGCTTGAAGTAGCCCTAATGATCTCACGGGGTGTTGTGTGTAATGCAAACCCCAGGTCCCCTCCACTCTGTGTAGATGCCAGTCTCGATGATTGACATGTACTCAAGCACTCGGAGCTGCTTTACACTGTGTGATTTCCTCTCTCCCCTTAATTACCCTGGAGAAGGCAAGCCCAGACCACTGGAGGCCAGATACAACATGCCAAGGAGCAGGTCACAAACAGCACCTTGTCCTTCTGGGGCCTAGGTTTCTTCAGGGACAGAGTCCATAACCTGCTTTGGAGTGGGCCAATCTCTACATATTTAATATACGCGTGTGCATGTATACACACACACCTTAGAAAAATTGTATTATGGTCAGCTTTAGAAGAGAGTTTAACTCATTCTGGGAAGTCTCATAATGTTCAGTTCCCCATATTACAGACAACTATTTCTCACACACTAGCACTCTATGCTCCATACATAAAGAACTTAGAAAAGGTGGCTCACTTGCTTCCATGAGAAGTTCTCACTTCAGTGCTACCCAAATCCTGTCACAGACTCATAAACAAATGGAAGTTAAGTCAAAGTTACCTCAGTTTCTCCTAATCAACACAAGAAGTATTGAGACTCGAAAGCACAAGAAACAAGCCAAGGATGCATAGCTTACATCAATGTGTTCGTCATGGGTCTCCAGAGGAATAGAACCAACAGAATGTATGCGAAAGTAGACTTAGGTATCCATTAGATTGGCCCACATCAGAAGCTGGAAGTGCACCATTTATGACAGCTCGAAGAGCTAGAGAAACCAGTAACTTCCTGGTGTAAGAACATGAATGTCTCAAAACAACTGATGATACTTCCTCAGTCAGAGGCTGAAGACGAACTAGGTCTCAGGTGTGAGTACTTGCTCTGGAGTCTGCTAACCAAAGGTCAGTGCAGCAGGAAGAGCAATCTCGTCAGTGCACTTCCACACTCTTCCTCATTTTATTCTACCCAGGGATTAAATTTTCAACACATCAACTCTGGGATTGTATTCAAGCTGTACCAATAAATGAATGGATATGTAAGCCATATTGTATCCAGACAACAGAATAGTATTCAGCACACAAAAGAAACGAGCTTTTAGACGGGGAAGATGGCTCAGTTGGGAAAATGCTTTGTGTGGCAAGCATGAGGATCTGAGTTTAGATTCCCAGCCTCCTCTTTAAAAAGTGCAGATGTGGCAAGATATGCCTAGAGCCCCAGGCAGTGAGGATGTGGTGGTGAGAAGGCCCTTTCCATTACTGGTCATCAGTCACATTGAGTCAGCGAATTCTAGGGCCAGGGAGAAGGGGATGAAGAGACCTGACCTCAGCTTCTGGCCCCACTTATGTTCTTGTATACACTCACACACACACACACACACAGGCACACGCACATACACACATACACACATAAACATATACCCACACAAAACACACACTCACACACATATACACACACACACATATACACTTACATATATAAACACATACACACACGCTGCATGCACACTTACATCCATACGCACACACAGAGGGTCGGGGAGGAAGAAAGGGAGAGAGGGAAGGTGGGAGGGAAGGATGGACCAAGAGAAATAAGAGATCAAATCATAAAATGACTAGGACATTTAAACGCATATTCAGAAGTGAAAAAGGCCAATCTGAAAATGGTACATACATGCTGTGTCATTTTAACTATATGACATCCTTAAAAAAGGCACAACCACGAAGACAATCAAACCATCTCTGGTGGCCACAGATTAATAGGGAGGGAAGAAGAAGTCGGCAGAACGCAGGATTTTTAGGACAGTGAAGCCACTCAGTATCACATTAATGGAGAGTTCACATGATTACACCTTTCCTCCTAATTTATAGAATGTGTAACAGCAAGAGGGAACTCTAAACTGTGGACTGGGTGATATGGTGCATGGACTCGGGATCAGCAGTTGAAACAAATGTGCCATTCTGATGGGGGATGTCAATAAAGGTGGTAGCTATGGGTGTGTAGAAGCCCAGAGTTCAGGAGCCTCTTTGAACTTTCCACTCAGTTTTGTTGTGAACTCCGATCTGCTCTTAAAAATTAAGCCATTTCCCTTCAAACTAAAAGGCAGTAGATTTTGGTCAAGAATGGGATAGTAGCTACAGAAAGAAGACAGGGTGGGAAGCCGTGAAACTGATCTGGCTGGAATCCCTGTGGATACTGACCGAAGGTGGTACTAGGTGTGCCTCTGTGTGTGTCTGTGTGTGCCTCTGTGTGTGCTTCCGTTCATACCTCCGTGTGTGCCTCCCTGCATGCCTCCTTTGTCCATTAATTGCTTTGGGAAAACTGCAAAAGTCTCCTAATGTTTTCTACTGACGTCAGAGCTCCCCCATGGAGAAATAAAACCATTGCATATTGCAGCTGGAGGTGGACTATGAACCTTGATGAAATCAATTAGACAAAGCCCAGGAAACAACTTGTTTCTGCTTCACATAAGTTCACTTGATCGTTTCTTCCCCCAGTGGAGAGTACTTTCTGTGCATGTATGCATTATGGGGTTTCCCATGGATGTTTCTAATGTGGTCTCTGAGGCCAAGCAGCAAGGCTAAATTGGGTGAAGAATGAAGACTTCCTGCTAAATATTTCTACAAGTACCCATTTTCCTTAAGTAGGCTAATACTCATTTCTACATCCCCTGACTGTACAAAGGGACTGCTCACTGTCTAAGGCAGAGCATCATTAAAATAATTCTAAAGAATGAGGTTTACAGGATGTCTCTAGAAGAAATGTAAATTCTCAATGCAATAGTGTCAGTCCAAAGAGTGCAAGCCCTGGGCTAGAGTGAGATCTCAGCTGTTCAGATTGTGTACTGTGCTCTTCTAGAGGACAAGATCTGGTGCCAGCACATACTTCCTGCGTAGCTACTGAATATCTGTAGCCCCCAGCCCTGAGTTCGAAGAACACTGCACTCATAGGAAAAAGTTGTAGCAGTCTGGTCAGTCCCTGTCAGCAGAAGCCTGGCTCATGTGTTCCTCAATGCTCTGTCACTCCTTGTATCCAGTTATGTATCCACCTATGAACAGGAGATTCGCTCACTTATTCAACTATCTACCCGGTACTTTCTATGGCAATCCTAGGCTAAGACCTGGGAAGATTTAGAATAACAAATCAGATGGCTTTCTACTATCTCTTCAAGATATTTTCATCGCAAGACTTATGTGTATGTTTGTGTGTGCTTGGGAGAGGTATTAGGATTTGCTCTGCTTTGGGTTTAGTTGGCAAGGTTTAATTTCAATTCTTTGTTCTAGTCCTTAGTGAAATGCCTCTCTGCTTTTATGGCCTTTCCACATCAGGAAATTTGTTTATTTACCATGGCAAAAGCAAATTGGGAAGAAAAGGGCTTACATTTTTATATCACCATTCATCATCGAAGGAAGTCAGAACAGGAACTCACACAGGGCAGGAACCTGGAGGCAGGAGCTGATGCAGAGGCCTTGGAGGGATGCTGCTTACTGGCTTGCTCTTCGTGGCTTGCTCGCCCTGCTTTCTTACAGAACCCTGGACCACCAGCCCAGGGATGACATCACCCACCATGGACTGCCCCCCCATCAATTACTAATTAAGAAAATGCCCAACAGGCTTGCCTACAGACTGATCTCATGAAGACATTTTCTTAATTGAGGTTCCCTCCTCTCAGACAACTTTAGCTGTGTTAAGTTGATGTACAACTAGCCAGCACAATGATGTTTGTGTAAATGCGTGTGCAATTGGCTGCGCAAGCAAGGCCAGAGGAAGTCATCTGCTGTCCAAATTCCCCACTTTATTTCTTTGAGTCAGGATCTCTCACTGAACTTAGAGTTAGCCAGGTGGACAACAAGCTTCCGCAATCCTCCTGTCTCATCGTGGCAGATCACTGGGGTATAGATGCTTGTGCATATCCATGCACAGATTTTTATGTGGGTGGATACTGGAGATTTGAACTCAGGTCCTCGTGCTTGCGCATCAAACATTTATACCCAGTGAGTCATCATTCCAACCTTCCTGTGCTTTCCTAATAGGGCCTGAGTTTCCATTGAAGTTTCCTCTTAAGCGGTCTGGTATCTAGAGTGACCTGGGCACAGGGTGCCTAGGTTGTGATGCAGATTTGGAACCCACAATCTGGAGCTCTTCTCCCATCTCCAAGCATTTTCATCTCCATTACCATGGCAAGGACAGAAGAGCTTGAACTCCTAAGCCGAGCTGCAAGAAGTTTTGTTCATCCGGAACAG
The DNA here is from genome assembly GCA_019843965.1 of Rhynchomys soricoides. NCBI lineage: Eukaryota > Metazoa > Chordata > Mammalia > Rodentia > Muridae > Rhynchomys > Rhynchomys soricoides. Next base: position 9,544,231 of record JADRCH010000055.1, on the reverse strand, counting down.
CATCCCCGTGCAGAATGAGCAAATTCAAAATTCTAAAAAGAACAAAACTGTAGGACTGTGCACCAGTTCTGACTTAATAAGCAGGGTGTTTTGTGGCTACTCTTGAAAATTTGCTGGTTATTTTCACAACCTAGTTATTCTGCATGCCTACTTCTTTTCCAGGGAAAGAAAAGGGACAAAAGTACTTCAGCATCTTTTTCTCTTTACTGAGTGCTTTCCACATTGCTCCTGAAATCCATTTCCACATACAGAATATATTTAAAGAGCTGCCTTCTGATTAAAGAGAAAAACATATATCTAACTAATTTCCTATAGACTTTTAAAACATTTTGTTCATCTAGATGTGTGTATTTCTACTCTAATTGAAATTCCTAAATAGTCACTTTCTGAACTGTCAAAATTGTAAAGCTGTTGATGGGTACCGCTCTAGGGTTTCCATGGTGACTACTTTCATTGCCTAGGAGATGCTGGTCTGCTGACACTACTTGCTGAACTGGCTCAAATCTTGAAAACTTGGCACTACCCAGAAATGTGAGATCATGTCCTGAAAGTGTAGCAGGCTTGTATTTTTAATGGCTGACACCAAACCTGGTTGTATCAGGGCTCCAGCTGAGATAGCTCTGTCTAACCTGAAGTTCTTCACGGTGTTGATGATAAGATATTTGACAACCATCTAATGCTACCAGGTCTTACTTGGACAGTGATCATTTATATGAATAATTCCCAAATAACATTACCTTGGTTACTAATAGGTGACCAAAGATGACAGAATCTTAGTTCATTCATGAGACAGCAAGAAGTTCCTCAGTCAAATGGTACACAGACCATCACACAAGTCTTCTCTCTCTCCTTCTCTCTCTCCCTCCCTCCCTCCTTCCTTCCTTCCCTCCTTTCTGGCTTTTTGTATTTTCTCTTTCTCTCTCTTGGCCAAAGAAACAAAAGAAACTGGAAGTTATAAACATCGTGGTTTGTTATACATTCTCCTTGTTTGTTAGAATATAGCACACCATTTCTGAGCCCTCTCCTGCTCAACTGTTATTCGGAAAGTTGCATTAAAAATAAATCATTTTTTGATCAGTCTTTTTCCTGGTGAGGGGGAGGGAATTCAGTTCTCTCCATCACACAAGTCTCTCTCTCTCTCTCTCTCTCTCTCTCTCTCTCTCTCTCTCTCTCTCATTCAGGAAACTCAAGTTTCTTCTTATTACATCCTGAGGATCATTTAAACAGGGTGGTCCATTTGAAAGCAGTCACATTTAAAGCTATTTTGCACTAAATGAGTTTGGCTGGCTCAAGAATCCATCACCACATGCAAATGTGCTGATAAATAAAGCTTTGGCTGCATAGTGGAGACGAGGAGCTTTCTCAAAAACTGATGTTCGTGCTGTCTGTGGAACGAAATGGATCCCTTGATCACTCCTTATAGTTAAACATTTAAAATGTATGCCACTGGATCCAACGTGTCCATTTGATGTGTGTCAATTCACAAGTTATGCAAAACAAGTGGAATGTGAGTTTTCCCTCACAAGTTAGCTGGTGAGGATGCCTGGGTGAGACAGGGCTGCTGAGAGATGAACAAGAGGAAATGGCTTCCCACTGCTTATGGCAAGGAGTCATTTCAAAGTCACTAGCAGGTGGAATGTGACCGGCTGTGAGCCAGTAATACCACATCTCTTTGGGATCTTTGTTCTCACTCTTAGTCTTGGTTTCTACTGGAAGACAGACACCAGGAAAAGGGAAAGTTTCTGAGGTCTGATTGACAACACTTTCATGGGCTTCTAAACCAAATCATGCACCAAACAGACTTGTTGACAGCTGACCCAGTTGTTACAATGTCTCAGCTCTTGGTCAGTTGTATCTTGCAATGACAATTTTTCTAAGTTACTGTTTTGATTTAGGAAATCGCAATATGTCTGTGACACATATTTTTAATTATCAACCTCAGTCTTTCTTTTCCTCTAGTGATTTGGAAGCTGCTTATGTAGCTTCCATAATAATAAAATGACCACAGGCACACGGGCTACCCGGTTAGTGACTTCCAGGTGTGGCAGCATGGCTGCATTCTCGGTGGAAAATGGAAGTGTTGTGTATTGCTTCCAGACTTGGTGGAAAATTTTACACAAGAGCTCCTCTGGGGGCCTTTCCCATCTTCCAGAACACAGAAACCAGCAGAGTGCTAAAGAAGGCAGCCTGTATCCCCAAAAAACCGACCTCTGCTGATCTGCCCTGTCCACCAGCTTCTCACCTCTGGAATTTGTTGAGAGTGTAAATGTCTTCCTTTAAAAAAATTTGATTTCAAATTTTTTTTGATACATTCTAGTATACCTTTGGGTCTTTAGATATAAATTGCATTTTGTCTTAAATAACATAGGCACTGAAAATAGTGCATATAATTAGTACCAAAATGGGCTTTCAGATTTAAATCTTTACCAAATGCTTAGGAGGAAGTTTCGTTCTTTTAAAAAGGGTTTATTTTATTCTTTTTAAGTGTGTGTGTGTGTGTGTGTGTGTGTGTGTGTGTGTGTGTTGGAGACCAGTGGGTCAGAGGTGTCAGAGTTACAGAGGGTTGTGGGCTACCTGATGTGAGTGTTGGGAACCATACATCAGTGACCATGAAGAGCAGTCCGTGCTCATAACTGCTAAGCCATCTCTCTGACCCATAAGAGAGTTTCCTTACTTGACAGTCTCTGCATTCGACTCACATAAGAAGCAAGGCAGAGGCTCAGAAGACTATGACAGGAAGACACACAGAAGGAACACTGAGGAACCATTGTCCAAGTGAGTTGGATCTAATATGGTCGTTTTCAAGACAGGATATGTGCCTTTTGGTTCATTTTTTTAAAATACTGGATTTTTTCCTTAACATTCTTCTGAACATAATAAAATTCTGCATAACTGAGATGTATCTGTGATTATTTTTGCAAGGTTTTGTCACCCAAATATGAACTTCTCAAAGAGATATCTGTAGCAGGAAACAATCTGCTCTGAACTACAGCAGTTTATTGCTTGTTGTGACAACATGAAGTGTTTGGCTCAGCCAGAGGCTCTTCCACTACAAGGGGACAGCCATCTCCAGTGGGCACTGCGTCAGGACTGGGAGCATCCAGGATGGCTTCTCTACCTTTACTGCCTTGCTTAATGTACTTCCTGGGCATCTAAACACCTAATTTTAACAGCCTAAAAACTTGGCTACCTCTATCTATTTTAAGATTTGGACATAAGCGTTAGAATGTCACTTTTATTGGTCAAAAAAAAAAAAAAAGAGTCATATTTAAGAGATGAGGGAGAGACCCACCTCCTGACAGCTTGTATTTACAGAGAAAGGCATTGACTGTGCTTACAGTCTGCCTACCACAGGGAATTGTAATATAACAAAGACTATTTCTGTTCTTTATCCCCAGCTCCTAGAACAGAGCTTCAAAACCTCTTGGATCTTTCAGAGTGACACATGTCTAATGTCTTTTGTTGTTCTTAACAAGCCCCTTTCTACCATAGCAGGGCATATGCTAATGAAGCGACTCATTATACAGAGCTCTCAGACAGTAATCCCCAACCCCCAACATCCCCCACAGGTCTAGAAGTTGGGGATTTCAGCCCCACCTCTCAATGTCCTGAGAGGGGAGAGGGACTGGAGATTGAATTCAATTCTAATAGTCTGTGATTAAATCAATTATACCTATATAATAAAACCTCGATACAAACTCCCAAGGCATGGAGGCTCAGACAGGCTCCCTGCTATGGCACATATCCTTGTGCTGGAAAACATTCATGGAGTCCATGAAGAGTTTGACACAAGGCCTCCAGTCCCCACGACCTCACCTAGTGAAATTCTTCATCTGGTTATTAATTTGCATGCTCTATAAGTAAATAATAGCAGCAAAAGGGTGAGAGAGATGGCTCTGTGGGTAAAAGTTCTTGCAATTCTGACCGAAGACCCAAGTTTGTTCCCCAGGAGACACACAGTAGGAAGGAGAGCACTGACTCTTGAAAGCTGTCTCAGACCTCCATGTGTGTGCCATGACACATACACATATACACATGCACATAGATAGACAGATAGGTAGATAGATGATAGAGAGACGATAGATAGATAGATGATTGATAGATGGTTGATAGATTAACAGATTGATAGATGACTGATAGATTAATAGGTAGATAGATAGGTAATAGATAGATGATTGATAGATTAACAAATAGATTGATAGATGATTGATAGATTAATAGATAGATAGATAGATAGATAGATAGATAGATAGATAGATGAACAGTAAGATTAGTTCTTTCTCAGGTTACATGAGTCACTCTAGTGACTAGTTAAATTGCTGAGAGTTGGGGCAGGACGTCCTCCAAAACCGTCACCATGTCAGACAAAAGTGCTATTTGGGGCGTGGCTGCTGAACTTGTGGGATGGAAGCTGGCTCTAGTTCATTGGCATCAGCCTAGAATTGTAGGATACCTAGTTGGTGCCAGAGGATGGCTGTGAGAAGGCAACTACCTATAACATCACCTAGAGGGCCTGAGTTCAGTGGCTCATGTATGCATGGCCATGTGCCCCTTGCAAGGATATCATTTTCTCATCAGTTCATGTTGGCATGCACACTCATAGTTAATAAGCAGTTAGAACGTGTAGGACAAGAACCGTATAAACTGAAGAAGATAAAGCAAGTATTAGCTAAAATTATGTGCCAGACTCTAGTGTATAGTCAAACATCTTAGGACATGAGTACTTGGTGGCTAGAGCCTTACCCATGTGCCAGCCAAGTGAGAGAAATAATAAATGTAGATTCCCAAGCTAAAGATAGAACTTTCGTTCTATGTGTCTTCCATGCGCATGTCTGGAATCCTTTTTTTTTTTTTTTTTTTCAGTCCCAGGCAAAAACTTGGCAATTTCTTCTCATGAATCATCTTCCAATTGCACTATTCCACACCAGCAGAAGAATCTTGGCTGGCCTGTACTCAAAGAAAACATGCAATCCCAAATTCCATATGGTGTTTGAACTGGCCCTCAGATCCTGCATCTGGTCAGTCCTTGAAGCTGAGTTAAGATCGAGTCCTATCTGAATACTGTGGGGAAGTCTGTTGAGACTCAGCAGAAGGGACAGTGCTAGTTATCTGATTGTATAATATCCACCCCCAGAATTTTGCTGTGCCCATTCATGAAGTGGTACATGCACCTGTAACCACTTTTAATAGTTCAAGCACTGGGCTATTGTCTTCCCAGGTCTACTGTGCACCAGAGGAAAGGAAGACAAAGACAGGGGAGATGTCACAGTCAGCAAAGCAACACTGTGAAAATATGGTGTGGACAAATGGTGTCCCCATGGCCTTGAGGATCAGAATGTGGAAAATACCCAGCAATGTAACTCAAATATACATGGAGTCATTTTACCGGCTCGGAAGAGGAGGCATGACAGTCTCTAGCTTCAAGTCTTTTATGTACACATAGAAACACACATCAGAATGCACATACAGTGATCATGCTGCACTTTGCATGTCTTCTATAAAGTTCTGACAAAGGAAAATTGAAGAACAGCTACTTAAAATGCCATTTGCAGGCTGGGTTCGGTGGCACATAAGTGTGAATCCCGCATTCAGGAAGCCAAGGCAGGAGGCTCAGGAGACCCGGGCCAGCCTGGCCTACATAGCGAAGCACCATCTAATCAACAACAGCAACAATAATAACAACAACTAACTAAAGGCTCCCCATCACAGACAGGTGTGCACGGAAACGATTTCTCTCTTATTAAATGACCTCGTCTGTTCACACAGCTTCCTCCAAAAAAGAAGCTTCCAGATCATTTGTCACCATCACAAAACTTATGAAAACGAGATGGGGTAGTGTACGTTATTTTGGCCCACAGGCTTCAAATGGAGTTATATATTTCCCTAAGGAGACAAAAATAGAACATTTATTAAATGGCGAGTTATTCAAAAACCAGCACAGACCCCAGTTGTCTTTCGGAAGCTCTGATTTACTGTCTACTTCTCCCTTGAGAAAGGCCTTTTTAAAATGTTCATTTCCATTTTAAGAGACTCCGGGTTCTGATCTGTTGGGAGTATCCTCGCCCTTTCCCTGGCTGGGGCTCCTCAGTACTTGAGGCAGAATTGGGGCCTTGCTCTGAGGGTTTGTTTCTTTCCTTGGCCTGTACCTGGCATCTGAAAAAAAGCCTGGCACAGTAGCTAAGAGACAGATGAGATGGGCTTTGGTATTCCAACACCCCAAAGCTTGTGCTAGGTTATTCCTTTCAATGTTAATCCAAAATATCATAATAAATGAAATCTTGTTGCTAAAGTAAACTTACAGTCATAGAAATCTTAGACTGCCTTTTGCATCAGAAAATATTTCTATTTTTACTTTGTTTGGGAAACCGTGACACCTGTGGAGAGCCAGTTGGGTAGAGCTGTTGTGTTCTAGACAAGCTGAGAGACAAAGGTTGGCTTGGCCACTTTTACTATCAAGCCTAGATGGTGGGAAGATGCTCTTTAGGGAAACTGCTTGCATAGCAAGCACAGGGACCCGAGTTCGGATCCTCAGCAGTGTGTGAAAGCCTAGTGTGGTGATGCTTGAACCCTAGGGCTGGGCGTAGAGACAAGGGCTCACAGGCCAGCCAGACAAGCCAAGACATGAGCTCCAGATTCAGTGAGAGGCAAAGTAAGGTAAAAATATAAAGGATGTGACCCACATACACAAGTGGCTATACGTAAGCACGTCTCTCTGTCTCACCCCTCTCTCTCTCTCTCTCTCTCTCTCTCTCTCTCTCTCTCTCTCTCTGTTTCACCCCCCTCTCTCTCTCACACACATACACACACACACACACACTCAATATAAGACCTGCTGTCCTGTTTTGCTTCTACATTGTACTGATCTTCCTTTGCCCTTGGAGTGAGCTTGCCTCAGCAGGGGAAATTACAGGTCCCTAATAGGGACAAACCTAAGACTGGGTTTTAGCCCCCACATGCCTTACGACTGTGGTAATAGTTGACTTGACCTCCCACTTTAAGTCTTCTGCCCACACTCCCCCCCCACACACACAAGGGGAAACAGATTCATGTGTGTACACACACAAGGGGACACACACCACTGTATCAAGGGTCCTTTCCAGAAAATCATTTCTGTCTCCTCCCTTCTCTCTCTTCGACAACAATGTTAACATTTGCATGCACCAGCTGAAGCTCCACCTCCTAGGTCACAGGCCTGTGCCCTGACTGAGGTCACTGCCTCCAGGTGTCTGCCACTCAGCAGTGCATAGCTGTTCTATTCCACAGGCTAAGTGGTTGTTAGTAAAAGCAGGATTAGGAGAGCAGGCACCGAGCACCGAGCACCGAGCACCGTTTATAGCCAGGCTACCTCCCTTCTCACAGGTAAATGACAGTCCTGGCTTAAAAAGTCCCAAGGCTCCCATTTCGTTGTAGCACGTTCCAAGTGCTGTCCAGTTCTGTGTTCAGTTGATTGTGATCCATAATCTATGTGCCCTTGCAGCCCTGCAAGTGACAGGAAGCTGCTTTGAGACGGTTCCTACTTAGGGACAAAAGGGGACAACAAGGATTTTTTTCACTACTGACTTTCTGTGTTAGGGGATAAAAGAAAGTGTGTGCCCCTTCCCCCCCCCCCAGAGGAAATGGTTTATTTTTATTTTATTATCTTATTGTTTTGTTTTGATAGCTATACACAATCAGCAGATAAGCGAGTATTACAGCCCTGATGCATCTCTAATTAATAAGATCAATTGCTACTGTATTTTCTTTTACAAACTCATTTAGATATGTCAGAGCTGCAATTATTTTGAGAATGATCTGGCTTTGAGCTCATTCATCTTTCCTCTTCCTCAGCTTGAGTGCCCTTTGAAGTCTGTTTCAGATCCTTGATTGAAAATGAAAAACAAAGCTCTCCAGCCTGGCACCATTTACAGGGTTAAAATTCCTGTTCTCCACTGGTGTGTGTGTGTGTGTGAGAGAGAGAGAGAGAGACAGAGACAGAGACAGAGAGAGACAGAGAGACAGAGAGACAGAGACAGAGACACACACAGAGAATGTGTGTGAGAGTGTCTTGTGTGTCTGTGTCTGTGTGTGTGTCTGTCTGTGTATATGAATATTTATGTGTGTGTGAGAGAGAGAGACAGAGACAGAGACACACAGAGAATGTGTGTGAGAGTGTCTTGTGTGTCTGTCTGTGTCTGTGTGTGTGTCTGTCTGTGTATATGAATATTTATATGTGTGTGTGAGAGAGAGAAAGACAGAGACAGAGAGTGTCTTGTGTGTCTGTCTGTGTCTGTGTGTTTGTCTGTCTGTGTATATGAATATTTATGTGTGTGTGTGTGAGAGAGAGAGAGAGGCAGAGAGACAGAGAATGTATGTGACAGTGTCTGTGTATATAAGTATTTGTGTG
>JADRCH010000055.1:9492962-9535838 GCA_019843965.1 Rhynchomys soricoides | reverse complement strand
TCTGTCGATGTGTGTGAATTTGCATGTGTATGTATGTCTGTATGTGAGAGTGTGTGTGTCTGTGTGTGTATGTATGTGTGTGTATGTATTTGAGAGTGTGTATGTTTCTGTCTGTGTGTGGGAATTTGAGTGTGTATATATGTGTGTGTTGGTGTGTCGGTGTGTGAGTGTGTATGTCTGTGTGTGTGAATGTATGTGTATATATGTGTGTGAGTCTGTGTGTCTGTGTGTATATGTGTCTGTGTGTTTATGTACATATGTGTCTATGCATGTGTCTGTGTGTATATGAGTGTGTGTGTGTTGATTTGTGCTTTTAACAGGGTAATATGTTAGCTTTGAATCAATTGTTGAATCTCTGCACTTTCAGCTACTTCGAGCCAAAACGACTCCAAAACTGGGCCTCAGAAGCACAGGATATTGCAATTCCGCGTGTTTGCTGACTTTTGCTTCTAAGCATTTCTCTACAAATGCATCTTATTAAAACCTCAAGGATAGTTTAGGTGGTGACAGTCACCAATGTCCTATCACTGGTGTTAATTAACATCAATGAACTGAGTGAAGATATCCACCCTCACTGATTTCTTTTTCTTTTGAGACAGGCCTTACTGTGCAGCCCAGGCTCTCCTGAAATCTGTGACCTGATCCTCTTCCCTTGATTCCCTAAGTGCTAGAATGAAAGGCAGGTGTGTGCCACCACATCCGGCTCCCATTTGTGCTCTTTGCCACATGAATGTCATCCCAGCAGGCCTGGTGAGATATCTTTTGCTTGTCTGCATAGACAGTTCCATGAGTCTCTTACAAGAAACTGGCCAAATCTGCCTGGTTATTGGATCCTTCGTTCTAAAGTCTCCCACGCATGCAGACAAATACACAGAGCACCAAAGAGCTTCTAGACTCTCCATCTGAGGAGGGGGAGCCCAGAGAGATCTAAACCTTTTCGTAGAGATGGCAGAGGCCGGCATGAGGCTCACAAATCAAAGCAACAGTTCCGAGGTAAAGCTGCCATCTTTCCCAGGCCGCTCGCTGCCAGTTCCTCCAGCCCTGCCTTCTGTCTGATTTGTCTTTAAGGCTTTAACATTATCCCTCTGTTGACAAATGAATGCTTTCCTGGAAAATGAGGTATTTTCCAGAAGCCAGCAGACATAGCAGAGCACAGCAAGTGTGCAGTAACTCTCTGGCTCCCTCAATTCATAATGAGCAGGAGAGGCCTGGAGGTTTGAGCAAGCCTTACATTCAAGGTGATGATAAATGAGGTGTGGCTGGGGTGGTAACACAGGGATTTCCAGCCAGGTCCTGTCTAGACCATGGTTTGTTATGGAGGAAAAGCCACAACAGAGGGGCTATAGAATCCTGTTCCTTAGAGACACCATTCTCAGGGAGCGGCAGACACATTTCAAGTCTTAGCCTTCGTCTGGCCACTCATGGGGACTGCTGTAAATAACATTAGTCTGTCTTTCAGCAAGCTTCAGGAAGCTTATAAACTGAACATGGTGTTTGTTGTCTGTAGTTGTACACTAAGCTTGGTACTGTCAAGTCTAATTATTCTCATTAAGGCCCGAAAGTTTTAGAGATTAATTAAGCAGAGAGCAAAAGCTTACGCATAACAGCAATCTTCTCCCTCCCGCAAGGATTAGCCCATCTTTCTAGTGGGGTTTTCCACAAGTCCTGCCCATCACTTGGTGAGATAGCTGAGTGAGAAGCTCATATAGTATGGATTAGAAATGGTCTACATTTCACATGTGCTATTCAGCCATGAAAATAAGCCCCGGCCCTTGTGTCCATAACCCAGAAGGCTCACTAATGAGAACCAGGCAGTAAGGCTAATGAGAAACTCAATATACGCTGTCTCTCCGTCCCGTTTCCTTTAATTTGCTTTCCACAGCATCCGACATGGGCAGAAAGGCCGGCAGAGATGCCTGTGTTCTCTCCTCTTGCTGTGAGCTGAAGAATGATCTAATTCTGGCTTCTCCTCCTGCATATGTGGAACACAGAATCTGCTACCTGGTTTTGGGTTACTGTGACAAAATACCTGGGATAGTCAACTTAATAAGAAAAAAAATGGTTTATTTTGGCCGGTACTTTCAGAAACGACAGTGCAGACTCATTTGGCCTTATTTTGGACCTATAGCAGCCAGAGTATATCATGGCAGAAATATTTGGCCAAAGAAGCTGGTCATCTCATACCGCTAGGAAGCAGAAGCAAGGCGAAGGGAGACTGGAATTCCAGTATCCCCTTTAAGAGCATGTTCCCAAAGACCTAACTTCTCAGGAGGCTGCACTTCCTCAAGGTTCTACCACTTTCCAGGAGATCCATCTGAGGACCAAGTCCTTAAACTGTAGGCATTTGAGGGATGCTTAACCAAGCCATCACGTAACATCTTAGTTATTTTCTCCTTGCCGTGACTGAAGAACGGTCCAGAAGCACTACCCCCAAGAAGAAGGAATAATTATTTTCTTCATAATTGACAGGATACAGTCTATCATGGCTGAGAAGACATGATGGTAGACAGCTTCATGGCAGCAGCATGGAGCTGGAATGCTTGCTAACATCTCGGTGTCCCAGGAACCAGAGAGGTTAAGATAGACGTGTAGTATAACCTCAGTACACCCCTGCAAGTGGCCCACTTCCTCCTGCGAGGCACTGCCTCCTAAAAGTTCCACAGCATCTCCAAATGTCACATCAGCTGTAAAGGGAGTATTTGAACACTCAGGCCTGAGAATGTTTCAGACTCACAGTGTCTTAGTTAACAGGTTTATAGCTGCAATGAAACAGTGACCAAAAAGCAAGTCGAAAAGGAAACAGTTTATTTAGCTTACTCTTCTGGTTACAGTCCATCACTGAGGGAAGTCAGGACAGGAACTCAAGCAGGGCAGGAACCTGGAAGCAAGAGCTGATGCAGAGGTCATGGAAGGGTGCTGCTTACTTGCTTGCTCACCATGGCTTGCCCAGCCTGTTTTCTTATAGAGCCCAAGACCACAAGCCCAGAGATAGCACCACCCACAATGGGCTAGCCCCCCTCCCCATTTATCACAAACTAAGAAAATGCCCTATAGCTGTGGATATCAACCCCTTTGGGGTCACATTTCAGATATTTACAATTCATAACAGTAGCAAAATTATAGTTAAGGTATAGAAATGAAATCATTGTATGGTTAGGGTCACTACAACATGAGGAACTGTATTAAAGAGTGCAGCATTAGGAAGGTTGAGAACCACTGCTCTACAGCCGGATCTTATGGCAGCATTTTCTTAACTGAGGTTCTGTCCTCTCAGATGGCCTTAGTCAAGTTGACAAAACTATCCAGCATACAACCTAAAACCAGCGGGATCTAGTTACTTGCTCAAAGAGACATAAAGGCAGAGTTCTTGATGAAAAGGTGGCAGACTCCTGGATATACATCCCAAGGACTTTGAGTCCTGCCTCATATCTATGTTTACTGATACACTCTTCACAATAGCTCAGAAATAGAAACAATCTAGATCTCCACCAGTAGATGAATAGGTAAAGAATATATGGCATACACACACACCCACACCCACACACACCCACACACACACACCATTTTATTCAGGGGAAAAAATAAATCACATACAGCATGTGCTGGAAAATGGATGTGGCTGGGAATTGTTATATCACATAAAATAAGCCAGATTCAAACGTTCTCATAGGTGGGTCCCAGATGTTAGTTTATAGCTATGTGTGATGAAGAGGCCGGCGATGACACTAAAAAGGGACCTGTGAGAGAGACAGTAAGGTAAGAAGAGAGAGAGAAATGGAAGATGGGACCGGAAAGCAAAGGGGGACCATGATGGAAGAGGAAAGGGTCAAGTGAGGGGCAGGTCAGGGGTGTGTGTGCAGGAGAGAGGCTGCAATAGGAGAAGGAGAGAACCGTGGCTGACTGACTCTGTCTTCCCTCCTTAGCTGCAGTTTCCAGCAGGGCAGAGCTTTGGGGATGGGATAGTACTTCTATCATCTCTCTAGGCTGCATGCAGGATGCCTTTCTAGAAATGGACCAGATCGAAGCAGGGCCAGATTCCCCCAGGGCTGTCTATGCTGAACAGAGGCTTCCCCAGGAGAGGAGGAAGTGCCACTTCCCCTCACACCCTAAGGTCCCCCTTTAGCTGCATGTCCTTCCTATACCTAGATGTTCCATGGTATCTTCTAGGCAGCAGGGGTACATGCCTTGAACACTGGTTGGGATACACAGGGAGGGATGGACTTTACTGTCTCACCAGGTCAAGAATCTCAGTGTGCCTCCCTCTTATCATTAGGGAACTTGTTTGAGCTTTCTTTCTGAGGAAAACAGAAGGGTATGTTGTAGAACCTGTGCTTATTCACCAGAACTACTGCAAGAGTGAGTGAGGCCAGGTATGGTGCCCACAGAGAGAACAACTGTCTGGTGGCAAGGGCAAACATGGCAGACAAGTCAGTGGGCACCACCATTGCTTGGTTGCTTGCCATTTCCTGAATGTGACATATTCTCTAGGATCCTCAATGATGCTTCATAAAAGCCTCATTCTTAGGACTGAGAAGAAGGCTCAGTCAATAAAGTACCTGTCATTCAACCATGAGGAACTGAGTTTGGACCCCAGCACTTAAAAGCTAAGTACATCTGTAATGTTAGCACTGGGTGGATGGAGAAAGGTGGATTCCAGGATCTCACTGGCAAGTGAGTCTAGCCAATTGAAGAGTGCCAGGCTCAGTGAGAGACGCTGCCTCCTCTAACCCAATTCCTATGCAGTGGACTGAATATACCTTCCCATTCATATATGGAAGCCCTATATGATCATTAAGGTTAGATGAAGTCATGGGTAGGACCTTCCTGATCGGATTCAAGCCCTATAAAAACAAAAGAGTAAGACTCCAGACTTTGCCCTGACTCTGAGCCTGTACACACTAAGGAAAGGCTGAATAAAGACAAAGGGAGAGGGCCCTCACCACTGCTTAGCTATGCTGGACACCCTGACCTCAGGCTTCCCCAATGCTCTGGAAGTCAACCAGTTGTCATGGATCATATGTATGTAAGTCCGAACATACATGTTAGATGTGGCTTAAAGAGGTCATATGACATCATGTTTGATGAATCAGACAGTCCTAAGGCTCACTGTGTCACCACCCTCCTCAGGGTGCTCAATAAACATAACCACTAGCAGAAGAAGGGAAACTGCAGGAAGCCCTGTGAGCTTCTGAGCTTGCTGAGCAAGGAAGACTCATGTCAACAAGCAACTGACAATATGGCCGCCTAGTGGCTATACACGCGCTTATCAAAGCTGCCAACTGATTGCCTGAGATTTCTGTGCCTTGAACAGGTCATGCACGCATGCCCAACTTCTGCGGTAGGAAAGGTACTCTGCTGAGCAGCCCACCAACTGTTTAAAGTTGCTTAACACAGCAACTCTAATTCTCTCAATTGGGGGTGTGTTATTATGCTCACAAGACTAATTAATCATATTTCCAGCGCAGACACTGAATAGCCCGACAAAAGAAATCAATGACATAAATCCACACTTCTAATCTGAAGTCTTCATATCTCAAGGTCTGGCCTTTAAATCAGAGCTGTTCGGTGAGACTGGTGGGGGGATGGGAGGGAGGTGTGATCCACAAACACTAAAGAAACTCAAAGAGGAGAAATGGTACAGCTCTGACCTGTTACTAGTCTCCCTCTCTTCTGGTTCCCCAAGCATCTAAAGCAAAATAAATACTTAAGAACTAAAATAAGTGATTGGTGGGTCTTTTGTTGTTTCTAAATCAATCCATAGAGGTTGTTGATTACAGTTGCCCGAAGGCAAAGCTGAAAACACTAAACCCAGGCAGGAGGGAAACTCAGCATAGAATAATACAAGCACAGGATGAGGGGGTAGCCACAGAGGCTGCCTGCATGACTATGGGTTACATGGCCATGAGAAGACCACTGTAAACTGAAATATAGCAAGTCAAAAATATATCTAACCCATCCAACATCAGAACACATTGTAGAGTGTAGACTGCTTCCCCATTGTGATAAGAGGCTGACTGGAAGCTGTAACTCTGCCTGATATCACCAGAGAGGAGGGTCAGACAACACATTAGGAATCCAAGAGAAGATACAAGTTCAATATAGCCAGTACAGGCTCACCATTATGAAGTGGGAGAGGAGTTAAGTGGAGCCATCACAAAGTCAGGAGCCATCTGTAATAGTCTCCCTGTCACTTGATTACAGTGTCTCCTCAGATGCTGGAAGCTGACACAAACCATCCAGTCTTCTCTAAGACAGGACTACTCTGTTCACTGGGCTTTGGCTGACAGGGCTAAGTTGTGTTGAGCTGTATTTAGTGAATGGCATGATAGGACCGAGAGGTGGAAAAATCAAAGCTTTAGGACATTGCAAAGCTTCTAAGATATGTGAGGGATTATATGCACTTTGCTAGTAGACACACTTCCTTGCCTTCTGGGCTGTGCTTGCTAGGGAGCAGGAATGTGGCAGAGGGCTCCTCAGCTGCAAGATCAGAGGAGCAGAAGGCTGCATGTTGTTGCCAGGGGAACCTGGGCAACTAAGGGCCAGGGATCTTTTCCTCTTCTTGATATAGTAACATCAAGTGAGCTAGTACCACCTTGCCTTCTTCCCCTCCCCCTCATCCTGTAGACCCAGTCTTAACCAGAGTTCAAGGAAGCATGCTGGGCCATTGAAGGGACTCAGCAAGTGGCTGTCCCTGAGGACAGACAGGGAGGAGCTCTAATCTTTTTTACTTTCCAAGTGATGCCCATGATCTTGGATGGTATATAAAGTCACCAGCTTCTTAAGTATTGGTGACAGATTCAAGTATTTTATTAACTTCATTTGTGTGCATGCCTATTTGCACATGTGTGAGGGCATGTGTGTAGGGACCAGAGGCCAGTCTTGGATGTTGTTCTTGTTTCGTTGGTTGGTTGGTTTTTATTTTGTTTTGGTTTTGGAGACAGGATCTCTAATTGGCCTGGAACTTACCAAGTCAAAGGTTGGCTGGCCAGCTAGCCCTAGATGTCTATCCACCTGCTCTACTTCCTAGCCCAGGTATAGATCATCACATGTGGCTTTCTTTCTTTCTTTCTTTCTTTCTTTCTTTCTTTCTTTCTTTCTTTTTTTTAAAAAGGGGGCTCTGGGGAACAAACTTGGGTCCTCACGTGTGCAAGACAAGTACTTCACCAGCTGAGCCATCTTCCAAGCCCACAACACAAGTATTTTAGAAACTCTGCAACCTAAATGAGACTGGAGAAAAATTCTGGGAGAAGACAAATGTTCCCAAGGACTCAAGGGATGCAGGTATAGCACTAACTGGAAAGAACATTCTAGAGACAGGAGGCACCACAGGCACCCTGAGGAGTTGAGGCAGGCATGTATGAATAAGTGGAAAAGAGGAAGCTAGAAAGATGGCTGGAATAGCCACCTGAGCAGCCTCTGTGACCAATAAAGGCACAGAAGGGCTCTGCACTCGCATGCTTGCTTTGGCATCTTCTTACAATAACCCTGGCTGCCTTGTGAGGCAGTTGGGAGAGAGGCAGCATGGAGCAGGAGGCTCTAACAGTGGTTGAGGAGGGAAAGATGGCTTAGTGTCAGAGGACAAAACGGAGGTGAGAGGAGATGCTCTCTGTTAAGAGAGAGACCAAGTGTGGTACTCTCATCCCCCTAGAATTTTTTCAGTTGCTTCTTATGAGGTGTTTGGTCACAGCCACAAGAAAAATAATATCCCTAAGAGCCTTCCCTCTCTTCCCATCTCCTCCTCCTTAGCCTAACTGGAGTCCCACCTCCCAAATTGCTACTCACACCTGAAGCCCACCCCAGTGTCTGCAGTCACAGGAATCTAAGCATGATGACATCACAAAGTCGCCCACCAGACCTCTGCTGTGTGCTTCCCTAGTTCTTTAGACTCAACACTGACCTTGGGAAGGGCACTTCCAATCAGCTCCTCAACCCAGGTCTACACATATACCTCTTCTGGTGGCATCATCCCTCCTTACCTTTCCCCTCATCCGATCTCTTAAGGGTTCCCACTCCTCCATGTCTGGAGCCATGGCAATGAGTCGCCTGTGACACCATGTGTTCCACCCTTTAATGACAGCCGAGCTTTTATATCAGCTCTAGCATGCAGGTGTGGGATACTCTGGATCTCATCCCAGAGTATGTCTTTCCTAGACTTATACCTACCAAAAGAGGCAAAGGTACCTGTGTATGCCTTATAGATTCCATTGAAGCCCCAAAGCATCCTGGAAGCCAGGACAGCTAGAAGCAGAAGCACAAAGATAGCTCTTGCAGACCCTCAAAGTGTACCACCAGAGTTTGGGTCTTGAAGTCAGTCATATTTCTGATATACGAAATCAATGTAACCTCTTTGAGCAGGGATAGACTAGACTGGTAAGGCTGGGATTGACTGTCTAACTCAGGTCTGACTGGTCTTATCTGATTGATTGCTTTATAGCACATTTGACCATTCCAACCCGACACAGATGTGTTTCAAAGCTCTGAGATGGAATACCAGAAACATTCACCTAGCAGTCTACACAGAGTAGAAGGTAATACATGTGGAGATCTATCTATAAAAGCATCCTTGAGGACTTGATGGGAGGCTTGGGGCAGGGGAGTGAGTGGAGGTGTATGTATGTGTATATATTCATGTATACATGTTTATGTGTTCATGTGAGGCATGCCTGTGGAGACTGGAGGTTGGTATCAGGTGTTGTAGTGTATGGCTCTCCACCTTATATTTTGAAGCAGGTCTCATTGAACCTGAAACTCCTTGATTCTTCAAGAGTAGCCAGTCAGTAAGTCCCAGGAATAATCCTGTCTCCACTAGCATTGCAGGCACGTGCTTTCATACCTAGCTTTTTTCTTCCTATGGGCTGTGGTAGTCCGAATTCAGGCGCTTGGGTTTGTATACCTGAGCCATCTCCTCAGCTCCTGACCTTGGGTCATCTTAGCACTACTGTTTAGTGCCCACTTGCCATGGCTAACCCCTTACATCACAGCTATCCAGACATCCCAAGGGCTAGACATGTGAGGTTCTTACTCTAGCTCTCTTTGGGTCAGCCTTTCTCCTAGGTAGCTCCTGACCCTGAACATTTCTGCACGCAGAAATTAGTTCACATCATTACAGTCTCAGGACTTTTATCCTCAGTTCTAGTACAATACAGGACATTGTAGATGATGTAACCTGGAAACGGAAAGATTTAGTTTGCTAAAAGAACTCCAAGTCCAGCAGGATAATAAGACTGAACTTGACTTTCATCTTGGAATGATTCTTCAGCATCTTCAGCTTCACCAGGCTCAACCTTGGACTTCTTTCCCTACCCGTGTGGAATGGAGTTGGAACAAAAATCTTGCTAAGTCTCTGTGAGGATGTCCCCATACACATCTGTGCTGTCGGAACTTCCACAGTATGTGTCACCTTGGCGGCTGTCAGCAAGGATCTTCGCAAGTATGTTTACCCAGAACCCCACACGCCTGATGCTTGCTCATAGGAACCTACTCCTCTTTGTTATAATTCCCACGTGTTCTTTCCAAAGTCCAGTCTCCCAAGATGCACAGCTACAGAGCTATGAGGCCTGTGTCTATAGCCACAGTGCTCTGAATCAACTCTGCTTCACTACATTGTTTAGATTAGAAGTTACCAAGTGGGTCCCCCCCCCAAAAAAAAAACACTCACTAAAGAACAGCACAGTGGGGGTGTCCTCTCCTTCTCCAGCCTTTCGGCTACTCAAGTGCCACCCTCCAAAGAGGACCGTGCCTTGTTAAACAGAAGGAGAGTAAGGCATGGGCAGGACAATCCCCTGGCCAGCTCTCCACTGCAGGCTCTGACACATGGCTCAGAGGGAAGGAGGTGCTACCTAAAAAGCAAGGCATGTCTTCCTCCTGACCTCTCAGCTGCCAGTGGGTGAAGAGAAGCCACAGTGTCCCAAACCTTTGCTCAAGGCCAGGCCTTCTCTATCTGGGTAGATATGTCAGCTTAACATCAACAAGCAGCATCTCTTCCGAAGGATGTTGTGGTCCCTTTAGGGGAGAAAATACCCAATGTGGTGCCTACCCCTGATATGGGACTATATCCTGACTTATGCTAAGAAGAATGACTACGTTACTTTAAAATGGCGGATCTGGCACTAGCCTTAGTACTTGGTTCAACCATCATTGTTACATTATTCCATGGTGGTATAGGCTTGGGTCTGACCTTTTGGATGGTTCTCCATTGCTGCTGGCTACAGAGGAATCATGGGTCAAATAGCAGTAACCCTATAGGATGTGTTATATCCTGAATGCAAGAACCACGAATGTGGCCTCATTTGAGCAAGTGAGGCCCTGCTAATGTAATTAAGTTAAGGACCTTAAGATGAGATGACTTGGACTGTCTGGGTGAGCCTGAATCTAGTGACACCTGTCCACACAACAGATGTAACTCTTATAGGTGACTATAGTTAATAGTACGTGATATTATATTTCAACACAGCTAGAAAAAGAAAGGATTTTGAATATACTCACCACAAAGAGAAGATGAGTGTTTGAGGAGACAGACATGTTAGCTGCATATTGTATAATGTCAGAACATTATGCTGCATCCCATAATGTAAGTATATAACCATTAGCAGTGACTTAAAAGTTTAAAATATATGTATGTTTACCACAGTGTTTTAAAGATGATTAACACAATATACCAAAGGCCAATGAATTATGTACTTTACACGAGTTCAGTGGGTGGTGTGCATACTAGTAACGTTCCATTGCTGTTACAAAGTACTTGAAATAAAGGGAAAGACTTTATTTTGGCTTACAGCATTGAAGATTTCAGTCCATGAGGTTAACCTGTAGTGAGATAGCGCTTTGTGGCAAGGCACATGGGTGGGGTCCAATTCCCCTCAAGGCTTCATGGAAAGGAAGAGAGGAAGAGACAAGGACTCTTTAATATGCTACAGGGATGCACCTGTTGTGACCCGAGACTTCAAGTCCCCTCTTAAAAGCGTCTACTGCCTTCTACTACAGCCATGAGCCATAGGTCAAGTACAAGCATACCACATGGACTTTTAAGGGACAGTCTAGATCCAAACTACAACAGCACATGAATTATGCTTCAATAAAGTCACCTTTTAAGATGAAAACAAATATAAAAAAAGAAAAACATATGAACATCAAAACCAAAACCATAAAGCTCCAGTGAGTGGAGCCTTGGGTGCCATAAATCGAAGAAGGCTGAGGTAATGACTCAGCCAGTAAAGTGCTTGAGAACCAGAGGTCAATGTCCCCAAAACCCACATAAAAAAGTCAGGCCAGGCATGATGGGATGAACTTGTTATCCCAGTGCTGGGGAGGTGGAGACAGGTAGATCGATCCGTAACACTTCCTGGCCAGCTAGCCTAGCCTGCCCAGTGAGCTCAAGACCAGTGAAGAGATCCTGTCTCAAAACTCAAGGTAGTCAACACCCAAAGAACTATGGCCATAGTTGTCCTCTGACTTTCACAAATGTTCATGGGGGAGGGGGGAGAGACAGAGAGGGGGAAAGAGAGAAAAAGAGACAGAGACAGAGAGACAGAGAGATGAAAAATCCTCATGTGCTAACAGGACCTCTATACCTGTCTGACTCCATTGGTCACTAGCCAGAGAGTGTGGCTTTGGCAGCTTTTGGTGACTGTTACAGACACAAGTCTTGGTGTTGGAACTCCGATTCATTGACAACAAGAGCATAGGTCAGGATGCTCATCCCTCAGGCCCTGACTATCAAAGTTACATTTTCTCTTTGCCCTGCAGCCCTGTGCATGGATCTGTCACCCTTTCTCTTAGCAGACCTGGGATATTCTCAGCCTCCCTCCCCTGCCTGGCTTTTCCTTAGACTTTCAGCTTTCCCCTCCCCCATTCCTTTGCCATCTTGAAATTTGAAGCAGAGTGTTAGAAAATTTTGACTGAAATAGTCACAGGACAGCAGCAGTTTTCAACACATTTTGTATATTCCCACATGTGAGAAATATAAGAAGCACAAAACCAAATACAACTTGTCAATTAGTCCTTTCATGCTGTGTCAAGAAGTGCAATCTAGAATCAAATCCTGACACACATGCTTGCTGTAAAAGCATTGTAAAGGAGAATGGGAACTCAGCTAATACAGACAGGAACCAGCACCCAAAGAACAGTGTACTTAGAACGCATATCTGTTGTCCATGGGAGGTGTCATATCCAGACTAAGTGTTCACTATCATCAGATCCGATGCTAGCATAAACATTCAGCCATTTTTTGATAGATTTGTGTTTTGCCAATATGAAGAATAGACATCCAGGGGAAATGCTTGGGCTAAAGTAAAAGAATGAGTCTATAATAATAATAATAATAATAATAATAATAATAATAATAATATCCTACCACATGCAACCAGTCATATTGGGGAGCCAGTATTAGGAGATTTAGGGAAAGTGACTGGATGCCTTACAAGAGCTGTGAGCACGTTCTATATGGACGCCTTACAAGAGCTGTGAGCACGTTCTATATGGTTCTAATTTCCAGAAAGTCAACAGCTTGTACACAATGTCTGTGTTGATCAGATATTTGACTGAGTAGAGATTGACTTCTTGTTCTCTTACTAACAGATCTTCTAGAGTGCACACAGATTCTGGTGTTCAAACAGAGAGCAGAGAGGAGAGTCTAAAGGCAGCACTTGATGAAATAATTTGGTACTTTTATTAGGAAACCATTACATTTACTGAAGGAAAGGCTCATTTTTGACAACAAACATGGAAAAACCAAACAAATGATTTCTAAGGCTGCCTGAGGAAGATTAGTCAAGTACACGTATGTTCCCAAAGAAAGGTAAACTGAGCAGGTAAAGCCAGCTTTTAATCATTTAGGGCTGTGAATACATCATACAACATCTTTGCTGGCATTTTAAATTTAAAATGAGTGTCATTTGTTACTGTGAGTTGGCTACAAAGGGCCATTCGAGTAGATAGATACTCACTCTCCTTGTGCTTGTCGCAGGTTATTGCTCTGGATTGGCTTCAGCCGAGGAGTGACTAAAGGCAGAGGCTGGGAATGGAAGGCCCTCCTTCTGTATGAAAGAGACACCTAAGGGCCTTGTAGCCTCTTGCCCTTGTTCACATGCAGGGTGTGGCTATGGTGCTTTGGGCTGCAATAGCCATTTTGCAATCATGAAATGGTAAGAGTGAAGAACAGGAAGTCATAGTGAACACAGAGAGATCCTGGCTCCATCAGGATTCCACCAGGCAGTCCAACCAACACCAGCCTCTACCTATGTCCATATTTTTTAAGAAAGAAAAAGGCAAATACCTACTGATTAGGCTTGTAATGGTTGGGATTAGTGTCTTGTAGCCCTAAGTGGTTCTCCCTGGGGCAATATGTAGCAGGTCTGAATTGGCATAGAATAAGAGGTAGTAGTTAATATCTTGGTGTCTGAATAACAGGTGCGAAAGGCAGCCCAGGACTATTAATCTTCTCTTTGCAGTTCATGACAGAGCCTAACATCAAGCACAGATATGGAAAGGAGGTCTTGGGGTATGCTTGGTCATCAGTATCTTTTTGTTTGTTTGTTTGTTTGTTTGTTAAAGAAAAGATTTACTTTAGCTTATACTTGTAATCCATCATAAAAGGAATTCAGACAGGAACTCAAGGCAGGAACACAGAAGCAGGACCTGAAGCAGAAGTTCTGGAGAAACTCTGCTTACTAGACTGTTCATTCTGCTTTGTTGTGGACCACCCAGGACCACTTGCCAGGGTGGGTACTGACCCAAGTGAACCTGGGGCCTCAACATTGGTCATTAATCAAGAAAAGGCCCTACAGACTTGCCTACAGGCTATCTGATGGAGACATTTTGTTAGTTGAAGTTTCTCTTTCCAGATAATTCCAGTTTGTGTCAAGTTATGGGGGAAAAAAAAGCCAGGATAGAAGTGGATGTTAGACATTTCATAATGTTTTAGGGCTAACTTGTTTTTGTGTGTGTGGTTGGTTTTTTTGTTCTGTTATTTTTACATCCCAACCACTGTTCCTCCTCCCAGTCCTTCCCTCCATCCCCCTTCCCCTACTCCTCTGAGAGGGTGTCCCATCCCCAGGCATCCCCATCCCCTGGCATGTCAAGTCTCTGCCAGATTAGGGGCATCCTCTCTCAAAGATCTTTGATAGAGAGCCAGAAGGCAACTGGAGCAGTCAAGAATGCTAAAGGTTTTATAAGAATAAAGATAGAAGTAAAATATACTTTAGCACCTTGTTGGCAGGGCAGGGATGGCTCAGTGAATAAAGCATTTGCCACGCGAGCATAAGAACTGGGTTTGGATCTCTAGGATCCACATAAAAGCCTAGTGGTATAGCAGCCATCTGTAAACCAAGCCTTCCGAAGACAGGGCATACATTAGGCAAGCTGGCTAGCTAGACTAGGTGGTCAGCAAGTTCTGGATTTAACAAGAACCCCTGCCCCAATAAATAAAATGGAGAGCAATAAAGGAAGACTCTCAGTGTCAACTCCCATGCTTCACACATGCACACACATGTGCACCTGCGCATACATCTGAAGACAGATACAGACATGCACACCACTCATACATTACCTCCTTGGCTGCAAAGTACATGTCATGTCAGCCAGATATGCCATGTCATTGGTCCCTCAGAAGAGGCTGCAACTTGAAAAGTCCAAGAAAGGGGTGTCATGGGCAGAAACACATCATTGATGGGGTTAAACATGGCACCTTGGCCTTCCAGAACAGCAAAAACAGGAAGCTCATCATAGATGATCCCCTTGGACAAGTGCCCTTCTTGTGCCTGGAAAGAAACTCTAAACAAGTAGTTCTCAACCTGTGTGTCATGCCCCCTTTGGGAACCAAATGACCCTTTCACGGGGGTCACCAAAGACCATCCTGTATATCAGATGTTTGTATTATGGTTCATAACAGTAGCGATGAAAAATGTTTATGGTTGAGGGTCACCACGCCATGAGAAACTGTGTTAAAGGGCTGGGAAGGCTGAGAACCACTGCTCTAAAGCATAGTTCACTTCACCCAAAAGTATCGCCATTAGATCAGCACCATCTTTGTTCACATGGTTCTCTATAACTGTCCTCTCTTCATCAGATCTAAGCACTCAATCTTCATTGCTTCTTTGACCCCTCACTTCCTTAGGAAGACTCTGGTGTCCTGCACAAGTCTACTAAATTATCTTTTGTCCCAGGGGTCTTTATATGACTTCACAGGGAGATGTGAAGGAATGTCTATTCACATCTCAGTCGAGAGGACAGCAAACAGTTACAAGAAAGATTTCTCTCAAATTCAGATTACAGCTTCAGTTGGTGCATAGCGATTAATCAGGGGCATGAGAGACTTCCAGGCGGCTACACCATGGAAGAGTTCTACACCCGGTTAATTGTTCAGATCCTGGGGAGGCATGACCCTCCTTCTCTCTCCCTTCTAAAGGGAATGGTATCAGGCTCAGTCTCCTGAGCCTGCAGAGCTGCATTGCTTCAACCCGGAAATGATCACATGCAACCCAGAGGACCAGTGACTCTGGAGTGGTCTCAGTCACGAATTCAGCAATGGGAAGTGGAGGTGGGGGAGGGAGGGTGCTGCTTCCCTAGGCCCATAAAAGCATTGGGTGTACTCAGGAGCAGAGCTGGAGGATGGCGAAAGAGGGAGCTTGCTCAGCCAGGTCCGTATGGTAATTTCAGGTATATGGTGTGGGGGAAGGGGGAGCCTCTGCTGGCTCATGCTGAGGTATCCCTTCCCCCTAAGGTCCCAGCCACAGGACTATAGTATAGAACAGAGCTTATTCAGGGCATGGTGAGGGGAGGGAGAGAGAGAGAGAGAACTAGAGGATTAGAGGCAGGCAATGAGCACGTGGAGAGATGGGGTGGGGTGGGGTGGGGGTAATGGGGAGAATAGGGGAGCAGGAACAAGAGCAAGAGAGAGAGGAGGGGCAAGCAGCTCCTTTTCTAGTGAGTCGGGCACACCTGGCTGTTGCCAGGTAACTGTGGGGCGGAGCCTAGACAAAATGTCAACACGTGGGATGTGGTATTTCCCATAGTACCATGCGCCCGCCAACACTTAGCATTGACGGCCTTGTCGATTTCAGCCATCACAGTAGGTGTTCTACCACGCTTTCTTTCTGTACTTTCCAGAAGATTCACACACCGTCACAAATACATTCTGCCATTTTCGTAGTTTCCTTTTCACACGCTTGTTTCTTACACATTCTTGTCTTTTTCTTATTGGCTAGTGTCTCATCTGCTTTGGATACCAGGTCTGTGTCCTGTGGATGAATGGTCCAGCATGCTTCCCTGCGCTCTGCCTTTGCTCTTACTTCTTTATTCTTCCCATGAGTCTATATTCTTATTTTATTATGTAGTCAAAAATTTGACTTCTTTTGTGCTTATTCCTTTGTATGTGTCCTATTTAAGAGACAGTTGACTATCTTAACATTATAAAGGGAATTTCTATTTTTCATCTAGGTAGAACTTAAATTTCTATCTCTCACACTTGGTGACTTTTCTCATTGCTATGGACAAATACCTGAGAAGAGACAACTGAAGGGAGGAAGAATTTACTTTTGATCATGGTGCTAGGGCACAGCCCATCTTGGTGCAGGCTTGGCAGTGGGATCATGAGGCAGGAGCCACACCGTGTCCACTATCAGGAAGCAAAAAGAGGTAGACACTGATACTCGCCTCAATTTCTCCCTTTTCCATTTTGTTAAATTTGGTCTGGGTCTCCGAGCCATGGGATGGTGTGTTCCACACTTGAGATGGTATAGCCCATGTTCAGAGTGGGTCGTTCCCCTTCAGTTAAGCCGCTCTGGAAATGTTCTCACAGACATGCCCAGGGGTGTTCTCAGTCAACTTGACAGCCAATATTAACTGTCATAAATACATTTATAATTTCCCTGAACCTGATTTTAGATATAAGATGGGAACAAAGATATTACTTCCTGTGTAGATATTTGACTCAGATCATTAGGGAAAAGACCATCTTTTAACCAGGGTGCTGCTGTGCTCACTTCCTCACAAATCAAATGCATTTTATTTTGGAATTGATTTGCTAACACTTCAAAAAATAATTAAAAATGTATATACATTTTAAAAGTATGCTCCCTGTAGAGTCTGTCGTACAGTGAGTGCCCTTACTTCAGTTTGGATTATAACTAACCTAATAAGATTCTTTAAAATATCTTTTGTTTTCTTACTCTCTGGAACAATTGTATATGATCATATAATGTGTTTATTAAACTCTGGAAAACATTCACTAGTGGAATCATCTGGGCTTGAGTCACCTTGAGGTTTTCTTAAATTAAAAATAAAAAGATCAAGTTTAATAAATGTTGGATGCTTACAGAATTGCTACTGGTATGTCTCTGCTTTATGGGAACCCTTTTTATAAATTATTAACCCTTGGCATGAAGTTGTGATATCATCTCATTTTGGTCACAATAAGATCTATAATAACATATCCAATTCCTAATACAGGGATGGAGAGATGGCCCAATGGTTGAGAGTTAATATCACTCTCCCAGGAAACCTGATTTCCATTCCCAGAATGCTCCTCAGGCCACTTACAAACACCTCTAACTCCAGCTCTAGCAGATCTAATGCCTCTGGACTCCTTGTGTGGCCGGGCCATACACAAATGGCATATAGTCACAAAAACACACAGACACACACAGTCAAAATTAAATCTATTTTGAAAATTCTGGTTCTCTCTCTCTCTCTCACGCACACACACGCACGCATGCACGCGCGCGCACGCACGCATGCACACACACATGCACACACGCACATGCACACACACGTGCGCACACACACACAGTTTATGAACCATCTTCTTTCTTTAGCGCCTTCTGCTGGTGGTGTGCATTTTCCTCGGCCGGAAGCCTGCTGTCCCCTTGACCCTGTCCTCTCCTCTGTGAACTCTGAGTGTCACTGAGCAGTGCCTCCCCAGCATCTCCATGTCACATCCTTCCTTTGCATTCTCTCCCCAAGACTTCTGCATTTGTGGATATGCACTTGCGATATACACACATTCTAATTCTCTTAGTCTTTAAATATAGTTTTAATGTGTGCCTTGGCAATTGCACACATTTATTTATACAATGTCGTGCTCATGCCATGCCCTGTTCCACATTCATAGCCTCTCTGTGTTGCTATTACAGCACGTTGAGTCCAGCGTTTTGCCAGCAGGTACATGGTCATCCTATCAGCAGCTACACTCCCAAAGAAAAATGGCTCTCCTTTCCTCTGCCCCCCATCAAACCCTCATAGTTCCTCAGCTCCTGGTGGAGTCTTATTAGCCCATCCCTGCTCAATACTGGAATGATTAAATATAAACACCCATTTTTATTTTTCTCCATGAGGATAAGTCAGCCACAGTCCCCAGGTAGATGTTATCTCATATGATCATCGTATCATCCATAATCAGAGAGTATCTGATCCTTTAAAACAGTGGTTCTCAAACTTCCTGGTGCTGAGACATTTTAATACAGGTCTTCATGTTCTGGTGACCCCTCCCCCAATCATAAAATTATTTTGTGGCTATTTCATAACTGTGATTTTGCTATTGTTATGAATCATGATGTAACAATCAGATATGCAACCCCCATGGGGAGCGAGACCCATAGGTTGAGAATCACTGTTTTTAATGGTGCCAAAATTTATTATATTAAAATAAAAAAGTATTGCCTTATCACCAGCTTCACCAAACAAAAGGGAAAGAGGACTCTCTAGCACTTTGCACACAGCTCTCTATGCTCTCCGAATCTGGTGTCAGTACACAAGTTTACCGGTTCCTTCCAGAAACACAGACAAGAGACTTAACAAAACTCCGGTGGCCCCAAACAGCATCACACACTGCAAGCCTTGCCGTGGCTGTAGATCTGACTTTGGTTTTAAAAGCGTGTCCGTGGAGGGGCCAGGAAGTTCCCAGCTCTCCCAGGCAATCATCACATTCTGACACTTGCCAGTTGTGACAGCTGCTGCTGATGGGTCAAGTCCCCTTTGCCGCGCAGTGTCTCTGTTAGCTTTCTGTGTCCATGATGGTGATGCTTAAACTACTTTGCATTCAACAAGGTCTTGGGTTTAATCCCACCACTGCAAAACAAACAAATAAGCAAAAAGCCAAAGGAGGTCAGAGAAAGGGTCACAGGGGCTCAGATGCCCTTAAGAAATTGAGGTGTAGTCTAGGAGTTGGTTCTTTGTGCTTCCGGAATGTTCACTTTAATGGCTGCAAGCATGGGCAGAAGCAGATAAGACCTGGTCAGAGTAGACAAGGCAGGCAAGGGAGAAGGGCTCTCCAGTGGAGGTGACTAGGACCCAGGACGTGGCAGCTGCTTCCCACCAAGCTGATTGACGTGTGATCCAGTGCAGGCTGCCACCTACCACGTTTTCCCTTCTCTATGCCGCTCTGCATCTTACCGGTCTACCTTACGAGATGCTCTGTGCTTGATCATCATCAGAAGGCCTGGCTCAGTCCGGTCTCTGTCTCTTTGGGCAGGCTGACATAGTTATCACTGACGCGATTCCATCACAGGACCAAGAACTTGAGAGGCACAAGGTTTCTTCTCCCGGAGACAGGGATCCACGGTGAAGCCCAGGGATCCACCGTGAAGCCCAGTGTCCCGTGGCTTCCTGACACTCTCAGCTATCAGTCTGCCCACAAGAACCCACTGGCCCCTGACATCCACCCAGGCTGTTTTCATTGCTCCCACACCCAGTCAGGTGTGAGGGGTGGGGGAGCTGAGGGCGAGGCTGTTAATCAGTTAGGCAACCCTGATTACATCTTAATAACAAATGCAAAGCACCGAGAGAGCAGCAATTTACAGTAATGGGAAAAATCAGCTGGTCCCTGGGGTGAGACGGGAAGTAAACACTCTCCAGGTTCAAATTTGGGGAAGGAAAAAAAAAAAATCACTTGTGAGTAGCCTGGTAACGCCTGTGCCTTACTGCTAGATGACAAGAGACTGTGTGTGGTAGCAGAACAAGGAGAAGCTGGGGTCAGGGCCAAGGCCACTGGTTCCCTGCCTGTCTGCCAAAGGAATCTGCTCTGGGGATGCTGCCAATGCACGGACTCTACAGCAACACGAGGCTAGGCTCAGCCACCAGACCCAGTGCCAGTTAGAGAGACAAATAATGGAAAAAAACTGAGAAGAAATTTAACCAGTCATCGGGAAGAGAAATGAATAAAGGGGTTTCGTGGTCCCCCAGCTTCGCCTTCAGGGTATAGACCTGAGCATTTGGTTAAACAGAAAATGAATTGGGGCAAAGGGCAAGAGGTGGTCAAAGTTAATCATTGTCTCAGCACTAGTTCTGTAAGGTGGTCCCCAAAAGTCCTTATTGCTTGAAGGGACATGCTGGTTCTCCAGGGCCACGGGGAGTTGGAGAAGGCTGAGACCCAAGGTGGCTCTAGCCTGCAATGCTTTGCTCTTCCTGGAATCCTACGTGACTGCAGATTGAGGAGGAGGGGTTATGTGATTCTTCAGCCTTGAAAGGGAAAGATAAAGGTTAAGTAGATACTCCTTAAGGAGATTAATTCGCCTATGCAGAACCTTGTTGGAGTCTGAGCCAAATCGGAAGGAGACAGACATAGATGAAAACAGCTGTGTCAGACTTTAGTTAGGCCCAAGCAAAGGGTCTGCGGCCTAGTCGCCATGAATTCTAGCAAGAGCAGCATCTATGAGGAGCCTGTTATAGGAATGCCACACCCTCCTTCATCTCATCTCTCAAATGTCTACCAGAAACCGACAGAAAAGATCTCTACTGGTCAGTTCTGTCTAAACAAGTATACTCAACCGAGTGCACCTGCTGTAGGGTGACCCAGACAAAGATGACTGCCATCTGCCACCAGTCCTTCCTACCGTAGACACACCACATCGGAAAGCTGAGGCCTCATCTACGGTATCCTGCCAGGAAAGCCTTTCTCTTTATCTCCCATGATCCATTTGGAATGCAAAGGCCCAGTTATTTCCCACTAGAAGGCAAATTGCTTCACAGTGTCCATTTTTCTTCCGCTTTGAGAGCATTCCCAACCCTGAACACACATATTTTTCTTAGGTGTAATTTGATCTGGATGGTTTCTTGACCTGCATCCAAATCGAGCCGTGGGTAATTATTACTGTCACTATTGTTATTAACACTGATATTTATCATAATCTCACAAATGCTGAGGACAGCCCTTAATCTTGCTGTTTTATTTGGTTGAAAGGAAAATGTGAGGCGCTGGCCTCCCTCCCGGTTTAGCCTCTTGTATTCAGTTTTACCAAACTCCTACTACGGGGATAATTAGCCCAATTTCCAGGGATCCCGAGTCAGCTATAACTCTGAATTGCAGCCACAGGATGGAGCCAAGGCCAGCAGGTGGAAGTCGCTGAAGTTAGATTAATCTCACTGACACATGGGCACATCCAATTGTTAAGGCCTGTAACCAGCTGCCTGTTTCTGCAATGAGCTCCTTGAAGGTAGAAACATTCAAGTAGAGGCAGAAGAGTATCACATATGAAGTTTTAGAATTGAAGGGAAACTCCCCTCCACCTTTGAAGAATTACTAGTCTCAACTGACAAGAAGGAAGCTGTGGAAAGATTCTCACATTCATTACAGGCAGGGAAGCATTAACCGTGCTTTGGAAACTGAAGAACTCCTTTGGGATAGTAGATGGGTGGCGTGGGAAACGCAGAAAGTTTGTAGAAAAATAGTAAATGGCTTTCAGGGAAACTTGATGGTGTGCACTGGAGTATTCTGTGGCCTGTGACAGTCTATTTGGCCTGGATGTAACACAATGGTTTAGAAACGATTCTCTATGGACCAAACAGCGGCTTGTGACGAAAAGTCCATCCAGGTGTGTACCAATCTCAGCCTATCTTCCTGGGATACGAGCTGAGGTTTCTCTGGTCAATGGAGCAGCTCGGGCAGCCGAAGGGGCACTCTGCTTCTCTGTGGGCAGATGGGACCCTCAGGAGGATGTGAGACCTTTGGAGAAAATCCCTTTCTGCTAGAGAGGGGAGGAGACAAAGGAAGGTCAGGAACCTAAATTCTGAGTTTAACATTGGGCCTTTCAGATTAAATTGCTCAACATACCCCAAAATGCTGTATTTGGGGATATCAGTCACTAAGTTCCAATCTAAGAAAAAGAATGAATACGGTCTGCACTGAATTCACTAAGTCTAACGCAAGGCCCTAGAACCTGCATTTGTTGCTGGTCATCAGACTCTGTTAATAACCAAAGTGTTAAACTCTGCTCCTGGTCTAAGGTTTTATGATGCCCTGGGAGCAAATTATTTAAGTAACCAGAAGCTGGCTCAGCATAAAGAGTTGGGTGTGGCTGTCCGTTAGAAATGTCAATGCGATTCAGAAGCAGAGGACTGGACCTGGATGTAGCCTCAACCTCCTAGCATAATTCTGTCTTCGTAGAAGACCTGATTTATCCCACAAACTTTCTCAAGGTCTGCGTTTCCTTTCCTCCCCATCTCAGGTTGCTGGAAGTTTTCCGTTGCTCACTGGGGTCAGATGAGGAAGCATGGGGGGGGGGGGACTAAAGCTACGGCTGCCTTTCTTCTTGTAAAAGGTTATACACGTTCTGACTTTGATGCCTTGAAGCAAAACAGAACAACAACCTGTTTCCTGACGTGATGAGGACAGTCACACCACCTTTCCTGATGATCTGTACTTGACCTTATGCAGGGGTTGTAAAATCGCATGTGTCTGAGTCTTACAGGCAGCTATAATGAGGGATAAGGAGAGACGAGCAGTCTCACAATACCTTGTAAAGCATAACTCTCTGTGAGCGCTCTGTGGTTGCAGATCATTTCCCGTGGACATCCTTGTGTCTGAGCAGCTTACCCTGTATGATACACAAGGTACTGTTTAGAGAAGAAACATGATGCTGGGGACAGCAAACACTGTAGAAGAAAGATTCAGGTCATCTCCACTCTGTAACGGAAGCTTTCTTGGGCTAGAGGAAAGGGGGGAGGCAGAGGTGGGGAGGAAGGAAGGGAAAGGAGTCTTGAGTTTCATCAGGAAGCCAGAAAGGAGAAGAAATGGTACAAACTGGGGTGTGGGGGGATGGGCTCTGGGGTAGGTCCCTGGGCCTGCCAGGGACTTAGTCACTCCCGCCTCTCCTCTGATCCTACCCTGCCTGCTGCAAAGAAACCGGCTCCAAAAAGTCCTTTCTCCATATCTATCCTATCCCTGCCTCTCTCCCC
The DNA here is from genome assembly GCA_019843965.1 of Rhynchomys soricoides. Lineage (NCBI taxonomy): Eukaryota > Metazoa > Chordata > Mammalia > Rodentia > Muridae > Rhynchomys > Rhynchomys soricoides. The sequence goes on along the minus strand of JADRCH010000055.1, from coordinate 9,512,672 downwards.
TGCCTGCACACCTCTGGAAACCTAGGAAACAGATCAGTGGACCAAACGATGAGGAGACAGGCGGTAGGTAGGCTGAGAAGAACCTCTCAGCAGAGGTCTGGGGATAGTGTGACAATTTCCAGAGGACTATAACCCTGCCCTAGGCACACATATTTTAAGGCTGCATACCTCCTGAGGTAAAAATGAAACCTGAAAGAAAAAGGAGTATCCTGATTTAGCAAGGAATTGATTTTTTTTTTTTTAACCACAGAGTGAATGTTAGCAAGATAAACAAAGAGAACATTTCAAAACTGTAAATTTTTTTTTGCACCCTTTACCTTTTAATTTGGCTTTGCAGTTATCACAAGAGGCTCAAGGAAAAGCAACAGGTAAAATTCTGGAGAGTACAGAGACGAGTCCTAGCGAGCTGTCTTGTCTTTGAAACTGTGGCAATGATGAGACAATAGAAACGGGTCCCGGGGATTCTTAGGGGTTCTGTTTGCATGCTGGAATTCTTGGTCCTGGGCTCTTACATGTCCCACAGACCTCTGACATCTTAGAGGCCATAGAAAAGAAGCAAAGTTAGTAACACCAAAAAGATCTTGTCCCGCCTACTCTACCGAAGGGTGTAAAGTGGCTCCTAAAGCTGGAGAGATGGCCCCGAGGTGGCACAAGAAACATGGAGACCTTATTTCAGACTAGTGCAGCCATGTAAAAAGCTGGGCATTGTGGTGTTCTTCTATACCCTAGTGCTAGGGTAGAGGAAGGCTCAGTAAAGAGACTCCTGGGGGTTCACTGGCTAGCTAATCTAACCAATCAGTGAACTCCAGATTCAGTGAGAGACCCTGCCTCAAAAATTAGGGAGCAATAGAGGAAGATGCTAGACATTGACCTGTGACCTATACATGCAGACATTATTGAGTGCACAGTTACACACATGCATGCATGCAGAAGTGGTTTTTAGTACCTCTCCACAAGGAGTTGCCAGCTGGTCTTAGGGGTTAAGAGGTTGGCCAAGGCCATTGCTACAGCCTCAGCAGGCCATGCTCCCCCAGCCTCAACTAAAAGGGGCCCTTCACCCAGGCTTTGAGCAGCCGGATCCAGGGAAGCCTCCAACAGACCAGCAGGGAGAGAAGACTGTCTCTGGGACACCTGCTGACATCATTCCATAACCCTGCATGACTCTTGTCATCTTTTGATGGTCTCAGCAGTGAGGACATTCCTGTTTCTTCTGGGATCACTAGAGGACACTCCTTGCAAAGATCCAGCTGGCCTTCATCAACGTGTTACCTGATTCTGGGTCCCTTTCAGGAGCATGGCCATCTCTCCCACAGTAACAATTACCCTGTAACTGAGCTTGTGAGCCATCCTTTGTCTTCTCTCAGAAAGAGAGAGAGAGAGACCAATAGCCCAACAGTCTTTTTTGATTCTGGAACTACTGAAAAGAAACAAATGCTTCGGAATGAAAATAAAAGTGTACCGTGAAGCTGCCACACGGTACAAACATCCATCTGCATGCAGAAAACATGTCCCCAGTGTGAGATTCTGGGAAAGAGCATCACAACACAGGGCTGGCTCAGATCATCTGCGCATGACATAAATATAGGTTTATGGAAAAGCAAGCCAAGTCCCCTGTAAGTCACCTCTAATCCCTTCCTAAGCTGTTATTGATAGTGTCTCCAAACCCCAGGCCTATCCTCAATACAATGGGCAACATATCAGTAGAATATATACGCTGTCTTCCTTCTCACAGAAATGACAATCTAATGTAGGACTCAAGATAGTTGCCTAGAAGCAGCAATTGGAGACTGACACAAAATTTATTATAATCAGAAAATACACTAAGAACAATAGCCAATGTATCTGTCTTAAAGACTAAGTGTCAACTCCTTGACTAAACTTTCCAGATAAGTTGCCATGTTAAATCCTTGGGAAAATGACCAAGAGTGGTCATTAGTGCTTGAGAGGCTTGAACTCAGGTCTGCTGGACTTCAGGAAAAGTGAGCATCCCCAGAGCAGAGAACGCCCCACCCCAAAATGTTGCTGGCTTCATTCAAAGAAGGTGGCACTGGATGCCAGAACAGTAGGAAACTGCCTTGTAACAGGGCTGTACAAGGCCTGACCTGAACTGAGGCCAACTAAAGAGAAGACAGAGGCAGCTGGACTTTGGCCAAAGCCATGTGTGGGAGTCATGTGCTCTTAACAACTTGAGTTCTGTTCCCAGATCTACCTGACAGAGGCCTGCAATGGTAGGTGACCTTGTCAGTGTCACAATGATTCCTTAACTATGAAAGGTGGTGCTTAAATATTGTCCAGAGTTTGTCTTAAGTACAGGGGTTAGAGGAGGACATAGTTATAGCACACAATACAACCTGGGCTCTTCTGGGACTTATCTCCTTTCTAAGAATTTCTCTTATTGACTGTTGGCTTTGAGTATCGAATTGGCACAGGCCCCATCCCCAATACCCAAGTGAGCTAAATGGGCACATCTGCCCTGGCCTGAGTTCTCACTCTCCACGTACTTCCACTTGAGGTCTTAAGCTATCTTGAACCAACCCAGATCTACCAAAGTAGAGTGGTTTCATCTTGATCATTTGAAACTGGCCTCTCAGAGCCTGTCCCTTCTCAGGAGCTAAGGAGACAGTGGGACCAGGAGATGACGATGGGGTGGGAGGAAACCATAATCTTGTGGGCAGGATAAAAGATGTAAACCCAGGGACCAAGTCCTTTCTCTGGATCCCATCCTGGCTCGTTCATTTAGTGGGACAAAGGTATTTAGAGGAATGTTTTGGGAACTTTCTGTTGGATATCTGGATCAAATTCCCAAACCATCTAGATATGATAAAGATATCCTCAGTTTATCTTTAATGTCAACGTCTGCACGCATGTCCTATTTTGGTCCCCTGCCAAGTCTGTGAGTTGAGCATTGTGTATCTCTTATCTACAGGTGAGGTGTCGGGAAGCCGTGCCGTTTGTTCAATGTCTAGTAGCTGAGCCAGCACTCAAACCTGCATTCCGCCTGAACCCCAGCCCTTGTCTAGCTCTGCCATTTGCTCTGATGGGAATGTGACTATCAAGTCACACTCTTCTACCGTGAGTCATAAAGCACTTCCAGAATGAAAGACTCTTCTTTGGACAAGCCACTTATCCATATAGGGAGGCACACCCATTTATGTGTAGTCTTCAGTGGTTCTTAAAGGTGTCTTCAAGCCAAATGACTACTGTCCCTGGTAACAACAATGATCCAATATATAAGGGACTTAAACAAGGATGGGAAAGCAATTGTTTGGGATCTATAGCTATTATTCCTAGGTATAGGGTTTGTAGAGTGAGAGCTACATGTTATAAATATACAAGTCAATATATTTGGCCCAAATATCATCTGTAAAACCACTGCACTCAATATACCAACCTACTTCCATTATTCCAGAATTTTCCTTTTTCTTCCTTTCTACCCGATTATTACCCCACAGACACCCACCATTCTAGCACTGGAGATTAGTGTGCCTAGCATAAGACTTTGAAAGTTAGAACTGTAGAGTCTGTACATGTGTCTCACTTCTGGGCTTAGCGTATATTTGAGCTGCTTCTTCACTATTGCAGATATCACACGTAACATTCTTTTTGCAGGTGAGTGTTAACCCAATGTGTTCACCCTGTTGATGAGTATGTGAAGACTCTGATATTTGGCTATTACAAGTGAAGGCAGGATGCTTTTCTAAGTCTCTTTATGGTCACACCTTCTCCTTTGTCTTCTCTGGTAGTGGAATGCTAAGTCATTGACAAGGGCACAGCACATGCAACTGAAATACTTAAATTCTGTCAAAGAGTTCTCTGTGATGATTTTTAGAAGGCAAAGGTCCTCACTTCTCCACATCATTGTCTACATTTTGGTTTTTTATTGTATTTCTGGTGACCGGCATCTCATTGTTCTGGTTTGTATCTCCCTAACAGCTAATGAAATGAAATATCTTTTCACAGTCTTAGCTGAAGATTCATAGCTTACTGCAGTATTTGTTGCTCCTATAGATAGGAACCAGTCTTATTTTAGGAGTCTATTTGCATAATAAATAGAAAAAGACCTTGGAGCCAGACTTAGGTCCAGATCTTCATTCTGCCACTTTTATCTCCGATGACTTTTGCTCTGGAGTTCATCCTTCGTTCCCCATTCCCACGTCCTTGTAAGGTGTCCTTCCCCCTCTCTCTCCCGTGCAGAGTTGATTCCTCTAGAGAGAACAGGAATCCTAAACTGAGCCAACTAGATCCCTCCCTGGGAGGTTTGAGAGAGAAGAGAAGAACAGTTGGGGGAGGGAAGAGGGGGATGGAGAGGGTGGAAGGGGAAGGTAGGGGCCAGAAGAAAGGACCCAGAAAAGGTGCTTCAGGTGCTAAATCAATAACATCGATGCTGAACACTGTCGGCGCCCTTGCTTGAACAGATGGACCACTAAATACAAAGGGAGCCAGTTTTCTTGACAGAGGAGAATTATTCAGACCGCAGAACAGAGTCCCAACCTAAACCTGATCAAGGGCAGTGAATGTTACTTTCCTTCTCTCTGGGGGACATCACAATACTCAGTGGTATGTGCTTCTGGGAAGTCTGAGTCTCTCAGCATTTAATCAGGATCTTCTTGCCTCCAAGTACCATGTGTCACTTCCTGGCTCGAAGCAGTGAAAATCCCCTATGAGAGTCTCTGGTCTCTCACTTCCCCTGCTGGGGCAAATTCATAAGCTTCATGTTGAGATGACAGATCCAGCAGTACAGAAGCAGCTGAGTCTCTGAGTCACCACACAGAGGACAGCTGTCCTGGAGAGCCAAGCAGGCCTGTAAGCTAGGAGAAATAGTATTTGTTGTCTTATAATGTGGAGATCTTCAAATTGTCATAACTTAGGTCATTTTTGTTCATAGCCTGTCTGAGCCTTAGTTCCCTCTTGGGTAAAACAGGGATATATTTGTTATTCGTGCATGAAGTAATGTCGTCTTTGAGGTACTTTCCAGGACACCTACATGGAGAGGTATTGTGAAGAATCATAATTTCTTCTCCTTAAGCATGTATGATCTCCTGTCCCGGTGTGTTCTAGTACAGTCTACATTTACCAGATACTTACATCAGTAGGATCCAGCCATACGGTGTCATGGGACATACGTTCACATTATTCTGAAGGGTTTGCAGCCATGTCTAGAGGGATCTGTGTGGGTGAATATGGCTTGTCCTTGTCAGGGGAGGCACAAAGGACTGAGGGTGATGCAGGGCTGCAGACTGATTTGCCCTGCTGCCAGAAGCTACAGATCTCATTTTGTTCACAGGGAGCAGGGCCAAGCACCCAGGGCTCTGTGGGATGCTCTCCTCTTTCTCCTTGCTGTGACAGATGGACAGTGACCCACAAGCCAGCACTGGGGAGAAAGCCAGCTGGTCCTGAAAAAGAAATCAAGGGAAAAAATCCCTCCAATATGCTGGAAGCACCAAAGTTAGCCTGGACATCCTTCCTACACCCCATATCTGCCAAACTGGACTCTGTACACCTCCACTCCACTGTGCGTGAGTCTCTCTCTCTCTCTTTCTCTCTCTCTCTCTCTCTCTCTCTCTCTCTCTCTCTCTCAGTGTGTCTTGCAGAAAGTCATATTGGGGCTCAGCAAAAACGAATTCATCATCATTCTTTCCTACAATTCTGTTTGGCTCTTACCACACTTGGTGTTTACACTTGGAAAGGGTTCCCACTATGGCCAGCACTTCACTTTCCAAATTAGCACATTCACCGAGCCAGAAGGACACAGTCATGAGAAAGGATCTGAAGCTGAAATGACTATGTTACTCTGTAATCATCAAATGGGCCCAACGGAGAACAATTCTATGCTGCCGCTTCTTCGCACAGACAGAGGGGAGGTTTCCACATTTACTGGTCTCTAAGGCCTCAGGCTGGTTGATGTACCCTCAGAAAACACAACGCCTTTCTCAGCAGAAGGGAGGTTCTCTGGCCTTGAAGAGTCTCTAGGATGCCCTTATAGGCTTGCTTCAAGCTGGTTTTGTCTGTGACATAGGACAAGTACAAATGAGCCAAGAGAATATGAAATGACTCGTCTTCCTTCTTATCTACTTGTCTCCAAGCTCCAGGCTATTAAATGGTCATTTTCATTTTTACATTCCTTCCTCTGAGCATTTCAGTAGGTGGGGCAAAGGGCAGATTTTTCTGGAAATTTATTTTGTCTATTGAGATCCCCAATAATCTCAGTCTAGGGCCAGAAAAAAAAATATGTGTGTGTGTGTGAGAGAGAGAGAGAGAGAGAGAGAGAGAGAGACAGAGACAGAGACAGAGATACAGAGATACTAAACTAAAACCAACTTTCAAAAGAATTTGAGTATCTGTTGGTTGAGATGGCATGAGACCCCATTTCCTTCCTCCTGCAGGTAAGGAGTTTCCCCTTCCTTTTCTCAGGGGCATTCCATCTGTGGGTGTGACATTTGTTTGTGTTCAGGGCAGTGCCTGGAAAGGCAAGTGGCTGGTTCTTTTCTTCCTAGTATTTGGTGTTCCACGCACACAGTGTGGTTATTCAGGGTTGACTTGTTTTCTTTCTTGTCTCAAGGGGGATTTTCAGGACCTTACCGCTCAGTTGCTCAGCTGTTGACATTTGTTCGTTGTTTTGTTGCTTTCACTGAGTTGGACTTGAAGAAGAGAGGAACACTATGGCGGTGGGTTAGGAGTTACATTGTAAAGAGAACTCTCTGTAAAAGAAGATGGCCACAGTATGTTGTCAGGGTTTCTTGGTAGACTAGATATGGAATCCAAGAGCAAGGAAATAGAGTGTTACTGCATGGGCACTAAGTGCAATGGGTTCCCATCTTGGAAAGGACAAGCCTACACAACAACCACCAAGGACGAGAGCAGAGAGAAAGCCTTATTCCCCGCAGAGGTGACAGGGGCACAGAAGTTATTCCTGAGGTAATGCCATCCTTAGGCAAAGGAAGCATGCTTTTATTTGGGGAGTCTACACATTTTTATATTGGAGATCCCTGTAGTAGGGGTGGTGCATACTGCACATGTTCAATGTAAGGTCATACATAATTCAAGAAAGATGACCGACCAATTTGGGAATATGCTTAGTTTGAAATCGTGGACAAGGTGTTTAAAGAGTTCAAGTCATGGACAGCAACGCTTTGGGCCCTGCTTGGCTTTGGTCATGAACTCCTGTCTTCAAAAAGGAAAGAATATTTTTGAAGATGTTTATTTGAGTTGCCCCCTAAAATTGCCTACCTCACTTAGTGGCTAACTATTGTTCAGAGTAGAATTCACACAATTGAAATGTATTCTAATGTGTGTGTGTGTATGTATACATATATATGTGTGTATGTGTATATATATGTATGCATGTATATATACATATATATGTGTATACAACATATATTTTATATATACTTTTTAATATCCTAATTTAAAAAGTAGAAAGAGATGAATTTTGGTTTTAATTGGAGGCAGGATCTCATGTAGGCCAGTCTGACCTCAAAACTTGATCTGTAACCAGGAATGACCTTCAACTCCTGATCCTTCTGCCTCTGCTCCCAAGTGCTGGGTTCACAGATGCATACCACCACACTGGGCTGATAGATTAATATAACACAAGAGTATATATTATACTCGTGATTTATAGTACATAATACAATGAGTCCAAAATAGCACCATTTGAAATTTGTGATGCTTTACATTTTATTCATATCCATCCTTATCTGTACTAAGATCAGTCCATTTACAGTACACAAAGGTGAGGACCAGATGCATTCTAGGTGTCTGGTCCCCATCTGCACCCATGCCCATCACAATAATTAGCACAGGCTGAACGGATTAGGAGGTGCAGGGAGAGAGGAGTGGGAAGAAAAGGTTTCCTTGAAGCCGATAAACTTCTGCCATGCTGGGTCATGGTGTGATGATCTGAAGACCATCAGAGAGAGAGAGAGAGAGAGAGAGAGAGAGAGAGAGAGAGAGAGAGAATGCACTGATTTCTCAAGACAGGCTTGAGGCAACAAGAAGCCTCAACGCGCTGTGTGAATATTCGGACATGGCTCCCTGGCCACAGTGTACCACATGAGAAATGAGCGGCCTGTGCCACCAGCAGCTGTCCTCTGCAATCTTTGAAACCTGAAACCTCTCTGTCCTGTCATCTGTCTACCTCCAAGTCACCATCCGGCATGCATTAAGGTTTCAGGTTCTTTGTGTAGAACCTTCTATCTGACCCTAGCCATTGGTCCCTGACCTCTCAGGGTCAATGACAGTCCTCTGCATTCCTTTCCAGTCACCATTTCCAGGTCTTTCAGGATGAACTTTTCCTTTTTTTTTTTTCAGTGTGTGTGTGTGTGTGTGTGTGTGTGTGTGTGTGTGTGTGCGCATGCATGCATGAGAGCATGGGAGAGAGGTATGCACATGCCACACCACATGTGGAGGTCAGCGGACAACCTAGAAGAATCACTTCTCTCCTTCTACTGTGAGCAGTGATCAAGTCATCAGGTTTCCCCTCCACCAGCCCTTTTAGCTGCTTGCTTTTACCTACTGAGCCATCTCACCAGCCCCACTGTGGTACTTTTGTACCTTGAATACCCATTTATTTATTTATTTATTTATTTATTTATTTATTTGCAAATCACATACATGCACACAATCTACAATATGTCTTTCGAGATAGGAAGTTTTTTATTACTATAAAAGCAGCATATACTAATATATGTATTTACATGGTATATATATACTTATATATACATATTTATAAGTGGGCAGGCATACATGTGTGCACACTCACACCCCTCCTAATGGAAATACATAAGAACACTGAAAAGATTTTAATTATCTGGTATAAATATCCTTTTGCTAAAAAATCAAAGTACATTGACATCTTATCTTCATAAACGAGTCTCTAATCTATCCTAAGATAGAAAAAATAATATATTTGTCTATTTTCTTACAGAGATAAGTTAGAATTCCTTGAAGGATATGCCAGTTGGTGTACACACACACACACACACACACACACACACACCTCTTGGGAAAGTAAGTTTGTGACCTCAGAAGTAGCAGAAACAATCACTTGGGGAATGGCCCTCAGCTGGAATAAGTTTCTCCTCCAGCACCATCATTCTGCCTCCAGATGGGGATTCTGCTGGATTAAGCACAACACTGATTCCCTGGCATCTTTAAACACCTTCTTTTTGCTAAGTGCTCCTGCAGGAGGACTGATTATTCTAAACGTGCCCTTAGTTTACAGCCAACAAGTATAGAAAACTCAGCACAGCCACACTTTGAGGGGCTTATGGTCTAAAGGAAACACAGCAGTGTTGTATGAACAGGTGGGCTGCATGCTACCTACCTTTGGTGCATTGATGAGTGTGGTGTGGTCGGGGATTAGTTCAGTGCAGAAGATGCTAGCAGGTCTAGAAAGAATATATGCAGTCAGGCTATCCAGAATCCAGGGCTAGCAGGTCTAGAAAGAATATATGCAGTCAGGCTATCCAGAATCCAGGGGAACAGACTTCGGCTAATACAGGGGAAAGACATTTGTGATTCCAAAGGCCGGGGGTCCTAAAAACACCTCTTACATCCAAGATGCTCTGCTCAGCAGGTGTTAGGGCTAGAAAAAGTGTGAAGAGTGGGAACCCTCCGTACACACACCATCTGATGGGGAGCAGCCATGCCACCAGCATGCTTCCGGGTGGCTCAGCCCCTAACGCGCCTTCTTTTCCAAATAGAGGTACATTTCCAAGCGGCAATAATAACAGCTCTTATCTACCTTGTTACTTTATTTCAAGCACCTTACATATGAAAGCTCATTTCATCCCCACACAATTGAATAGCTAGGAACACTGAGATAAGGCAGTGTAAGCAAGGAACATGTAAGTCACCTACCAAGGTCATCTGGTTCCTAGGTAGTAGAGGTAAAATTTGAAACCGCGTGCTATCATCTGTGTTAGTCATGACTGGCCAGCCAGCAGCTGCTGTGATTGCAAGCAGGCTGTGTTCTAAGTCTGTGGCTAAGCATTTACATCAGCAATCTCAGTATCCCCTACACACGCCCGATACTGCCCTTAGTAGGAAAGAAAATAGTATTGAAGTGTTTCCTTGTGAGGTATACTTGTCTTCTCCAGGTTGAAACAGTCCCTCCTGGGGGAAGGAAGATGGCTCATCAGATTCTGAAGGAAGTTCATATGAGCAGGAAATAAAGACCAGAGACAGGAGACTCCTGGGTAATGTGGCTTTTGATGCGTTGTGCAAGATGCAGCAACGCTGCAGTTTTTAGGAGTTGTCACCATGCTGGGGTGGGCTATTTGGCACTGTAGCTGCTTGGGTTACCCATGCTTATAAGGTACCCATCACCCAAGCCACCATGATTCCAGTCAACTCACTGGCTCACCAAGCTTGACTTGGAGAGCATGGTTTCTGTGATTTGTCGTTACCCTCACTAGGGTAAACAGACATTTGTTCATGTCTCCTCATGGATAACCATATACAAGTTGTTGGCTTAAGACTTCAAAGTAGAAGTAGAAGTGGTAGGCTTGAGGGACAGTGAACCTGAAAGAGTCAGAACCTGCAAACATGTTACAGATGGATGTATAGAGGTAGGAGGGGGTCTCTAGGGTCATCTGAGCAGGAGCAAAGGAAAAAAACCAGCTGCAACGGGAACCCAAGCAAGCTTTATTTGACAGCCACACAGACAACCAAAGATGGACAGCTCCAGTGACAACTGTCTATTGGAGGAGACTCTGGCTGTATCAGGGCACCTCCAGAAGGAGGTCATAGCAGCAGCCACGGGAGCAAAGGCGATCAGAGTGTTACTTTGGCCATGAAAGAACTGTTTCAAATTGCAATGTACCCTTCTGATGACCCATGCACCTGCTTCCTTTACCACCACCATGCTGGGAAAGGGGCCAACTTACAGACATGTTGGGGATTCTTGGTGGGTTTGAATCTCCTTCCCTTCCAGGCTTAGCAGCTTTATCCTGATTGAACCTTACATGCTCTGCTTCATTTGTACGGACACAACCAGCCCACCAGAAACCACCAAGACTACCACCCGTCAGCCTATCTAAATTTCTGCACACTGTGGTTGCCACTGCTCCAGCCTCCAAGATTCAACCTGTGAGCCTGCGGTCGCACAGACTCCAGGCTCCAGCTGCAGAAGAGAATCCACTCCAGTTGAAGAACTGACCTCCTGCTTAGTCTCTTGCCCGCTGAGATCCATTGCCTCTGAGACCCACTGCTCTAGACATCTCTGGAGCTAAAACACTTCTAAAAGCTATGACACTCCTAAGACTTGTCAGCAAGCTCTCAGCTGACATCCTTCGAGCCAGGGTTCAGAGCTGTCACCGTTCCCTCCAAGTCGTCATCACTCTGGTGTGTGGCCTGTTCTCCCATTTGAGTTGTTAACTCCTGTTTATTTCCCCGTCTCCATCTTCCCACTTCATTTTTGGAGAGGACAAGACAAAGGTTAGGTGGAGACAGGAGGACCTCTCTGAAGGCTTCAATCTACAAGGAAAGTGAGGCCCCTTGAGACTCAGATTTGAATGAACCAGAGACACCAGAACAGACCAGTTCTCTTTGGAGATCTCACAACTAAAGGTGCATTCCCCAGATGGTCTTGGGAGCTTAGCTGAAAGGAAATTGGGGAGTGGCTTCTGGGGCGGGGAATGTCCAGCTTATTTGAAAATAGCAGGATGGGGTTTATGATCCATAGCTGGAGGTGGGGATTAAGAGGGGCTTTCATGAAGCAGAGGCAGGCAGACCTCTGTGAGTTGCAGGCCAGCTTGGTCTGCAGAGTAAGTCCCAGGCCAGCTGGCGCCGCACAGAGAGACCCCATCAAGGGGTAGGGGAGTGGAGATTGATTATTTTTCTGAGAGAAAACTCAAAAATAGAATGTGATAGTGAGGACTCTCCCATTTTCCAGGGGTTTTGACAGAAAGCAGGGAAAGGGGCGATGTGGAAGTTGACAAAGGGGTATTCTGTGCTGGGGGAAGAACTGGCTTAAGCTGCCTCTCGGGTCGCTTTCTTCCAATAGCTCACTGAATCCTAATCATCTTTAAATGCACTCAACGCCTTTTAAGAAAATTAATACGTGACAGAATCAAGACATGAAAATTCCTTAAAATCCATTTCCTCACATTTTGTTGACCAGTATCTGCAAGTTTTATCAATTGTGTGGCGCATGCATTCATAACTATGCTCTAAGGAAAGCAAAGTATCTTCCATCTCATAACAGACAGGACCACACTCCTTGCCATCTACAGTTGGCAGTTATTATGTGATCTTCCAGTCTTCTTGAAAAGCTGGACTCCATCAATGAAAATTCAAACTCCCCTTCAATCAGAGAGAGACCATGACAAACCCCCTCCTAACCAGGACAAAGGGCAAGCATTCTAGAACAGTCTCCAAATGGAAGGATTGAGTCTGGTAAGATGTGTCTCTCACATTCTCAACAGAAAACCAGAGGTGTCAAAGCCTGGCTGCTGCTCTGCCCCCACCATGCCCGGGTGCCAGACGGTGCTCTTTCAGCACTGACTGGTTACTCTGCTATTTCGGGAGTGTAGCCACTGGTGCGCTTGTGAATTTAATTGCCAGAAACATCCAACGAGCAGCGAGTCTCCAAGAGGGGTGTCTGGGTACCTCCATCCACAGAGCCTGTATTCTTCCTTAAGATTCTGCTAGTCTTCATGGAGAGAGAGAGAGAGAGAGAGAGAGAACTAGCCAAGGCCCCCAGTAGAAATCCTATGAGTGATGGAGTCCACTCTGTTCACTTAAACTGCTGACGGCCCTTGACAACATGGCAAGGCACTGTATGATTTGGACCCCTGCTCTACTGCCTATCCATCCTGACTGGCTAATAACTTGGAGGGTTTGCTTGTTCTGGCTGGCTAGCTCTGCTGCATTCTGCTGTTCCAGGACTGGTCTGTCAGATCCCCCAGCTTGTGTGCTGTGTGATCAAAAGGAGCTGCAAGCATCCTGGTGATCAGGATGATAACCAAAGATGGACTGGTCCAAAAGTTCCCTGCCATTCCCAGCCTTTTCTCCACTTCTGTACTGAGTCTGTTCTCAAGGAACTCATGACCTCCACTGGGGTCCGAGGCCCTGGGGTCCCAGGCCTGTGCCATAGGAATATTCTCAGGACTCTCTGAGGACTTGACAAATACAGCTGTGCTCCAGACAGCACACTGGCCAGGGAGACCAAAGGCTGTATGTTGGTCCCTAGCCTGAGCTTTCTGGGTGGTCCTGAGCTAGGAGATTTGTTTCCTCAGCTGCAGATGGAAATAACCAGGCCTGGACTCCATTGCAGAGAGAATAAGTATACAAGGAAAATTCAGTAAGAAAGTCTTTCTGAGCTGGGAAAGTAAAAAAGGTGACCCTCATCCACTGGGAGGAGAGCAGTCCTAATAGGAGGCTGGACATGTGTGAACCCAGAAAACATCATGCCTAGTGAAAAAAAAAGTCTCTAGCATACAATCACCATGTGACTCTGCTGACAGGGCATTCCCGGAACAGGCAGATTCTAGAGGCAGGAATTAGAACAGGGAATGCTGGGAGGTGGCTGGGAGGAGGGGGAAAAGGACTCATTCACTGAGTAGTTTCTGGTTGGGAAGTCTAGAAAGTTCTTGAGATTGTTTACAACAATGAGTCAACATACTTATGATTGTTGAACTGTACTGGACATTTAAGATTGGGCTGGATCACACATATATCAAATTATATACATATATATATGTGTGTGTGTGTGTGTGTGTGTGTTTGAGATGAAATATACACGAGATGATAGCTTGGCCCATTGTTGTGGTCCCAAGCAGCTGCTTTCTTTTAAAACAGTCTCTGAGAATTCCATCTCAGTGGGGGAGGGGGTATCCAAGGAAAGGATTATAGACAATAAGGCTCCTTATCATCTTTCTGTGCTTGGAAGACTGTCTGCAGCGTTTGGAATGGAACATGTGTCACCACATGCTCACATATTTGGCCCCCGTTGGGGGTGTTCTTGGGGGAGGTTATTGAACCTGTAGGAGGGTTCCTAGCCTCACCCCACTTCCTGTCCTCCCTCTTTACTTCTTGTATGCAAATGGCTGGGACCAGCCATCTTTCTGCTCCTGGCACCAAGCTACACGTTCCCCACATTGAGGGTGCTCCCTCTGAAGCCATAGGTTAAAATAAACTCCTTTTTCCTTCGGTTGCTTTTGGTCGTGACATTTTATCACAACAGAAAAGTAACTGGTTCCTCTGACAAAACAGAAGCCAGAGTCGTCACACACCAAGGAAAACTGGGCTCTGAGAAGAGGTTCTGGGGCTGCTGTGCAGCTCTGGGCTTCTGCAACCTTCCTCATATATGACAAAGAGCAGGAAAGGAAAGGAGGCGCATAGGACATTCTCCTGCGTTCTTCCTTCCCAGACATCACATCGACCACAATGCCCATCAGAAACCTCATTTACATATAAAGCTTTCCATTGGTCTCCAGAGTCTCTTGACTTTTACCAAGACCAACCAAGTGTAACCGTGCTCACTCTTGAACCCAAGGACTCCTTTCTTAAAAAAAAAAAAATACATTTTTTTTTGAGATAGGATTTCATATAGTTCAAGCCTCAAACTTATTATATAGCTGAGAATGGCCTTGAACTTTTGATCCTGTGCCTACAAGTACTGAGATTACTGGTGTGGTGCCACCACACTGGGCTCATGCACTGTGATTATCCGTAGCTTTCACCACCTCTGTGCTATTGGATCTCCAGTCTCAGGTGCTATTATGACTCTTTTTTTCTTTTATTGCAAACTATTTTTTCATATGATGTGCCCTGATTATGGCTTACCCTCCCTCCACTTCTCCCAGTTTCCCCTCCGCTCCCCTCACATCCAGACCTACTCCCTTTCTGTCTCTCATTAGAATGCAAACCAGCATTTAAGGGATGATAGTAAAATATAAGAAGATAAAAAGCAAACCTAAATAGGATTAAACAAACAGAAGAAAAAGACCTGAAGAAAAGGCACAAGAAACAGATACAGACGCAAAGACACTTGGAAATCCCATAAAAATACAAAACCAAATGCTGAAATACATGCACAAAACCTATAGCACAAAAATTAATTATTAATTAATTAATTACATGTAAAAATAAAATTTTACTTTTAAAAAGTGCTGATAAAACATTATGAGGCAAGGAACCTTTGAGTTTGTTTTCTGTTGGCCATCTACTACTAAGTATGTCGCCTACCCTTAAGTGTAGTTTGTTTCTCTAGTAAGACTCCCTTGGAGAAAACTAATTTTTCATTTGCAAGTGCTTATCCATTAGAGACAGCTCCTGGGTTGGGGGTGGGGACTTGTGTCTATTTCTCCTTTCAACTCTAGGACCACATCTGGTACAGACCCCTGAAGGCCCTGTGCATCCTGCCTCAGTCTCTCTGAGTTCACACATGCTCAGCCCTGTTGTGATTAGAAGGCCTTGTTTCCTTGGTGTCCTCTGTCCCCTCTG
The DNA here is from genome assembly GCA_019843965.1 of Rhynchomys soricoides. Lineage (NCBI taxonomy): Eukaryota > Metazoa > Chordata > Mammalia > Rodentia > Muridae > Rhynchomys > Rhynchomys soricoides. The sequence goes on along the minus strand of JADRCH010000055.1, from coordinate 9,497,222 downwards.
GTTCTTTCTGTTTTTTCTTCTGAAGGGTTCCCTGAGACTTGTAGGGAGGGCCTTGGTAAAGACATCCCATTTAGGGATGAGTGTGTCAAGGTTTCTCACTCTGCATTTGTCTGGCTGTGTGTCTCTGTATTTGTTTCCATCGGCTGCAGGAGGAAGCGTCTCTGATTATGGCTGAGTAAGGCACTGATCTATGAGTGCAGCAGGACGTCATTAGGAGTCATTCTATTGCTATGTTCCTTTTGTAGGACAGTAGCATTTCTTTTTCCTCTAGGTCCCCTGGGTATCTGGTCTTAGATTCTTTGCCACTCAATAGTATCAGGTATGGATTCCGTCTCATGGAGTGGGCCTTCCACCCAATCAGATGGTGGTTGGTTGACTCCAATATCTGCACCACCATTACCCCAGCTTAACTCGCAGGCAGGACACCATTGTAGATCAAAGGGTTTGTGGCTGGGCTGGTGTTTACATTTCTCTATACCAATCATCCATAACTTCCCATTGCACTTCTCCTTTTAGGGAGATCTGTCCTTCCCCAGTCTCTTACTCATAGTCTTTCCAAACCCCTGAGGTCCTACAGATTGTAGCTTTGGTGAGTGCTGTTGTTGTTGCTGTTGTTGTTGTTGTTGTTTAATATCTGACTGCCTTTGGGTATTCCCATTCAAGAATGTTTCAGTATCTCACCCCAACACACTCACCTGTCTATAGCAGGCTGCTAGCATGTCTGTGATTCCCACCATCCCCAGGGCACAGTGCATAGCTAACCTGCTTTCCTTCTCTTCCACCCACCCATCTCCTCTCTCATTTAGAAACCACACAACAGAACAGGTTCTTGATGTAATACAAAAACTTATCAGCTTACAGAGGCTCAGGGAGAATGGAGAACTGTAGCTGGTAAAGAATTACCTAGACTGTTCTCTACAGTCTACACACTTCTACACTGAAGCTTATGTGACTTTTCTACAAATCACAGCTTGAGTCTGAAATGCTACCCTAGGTCGTATGTATTTAAACACTTGGTCCCAGGTTGTTGGTGCAGTTCTTGGAGATGGTGGAAATTTCAGGACATAAGGATTAACTGAAAGACATAGAATATTTGGGGACAGGCCTTTGAAGGTGATAACCTGCTTCTGTCTCCTCATCCAAGATATGAACAAGCTCAGGCTTCTGCCTCTGTGGTCAGATACACTCCAGCTGCTCTGATGGACTGTATCCCCTAAAACCATGAGCCCAAATAAATTTTGTCTCCCTGAAGTTGCTTCTACTGGGTATTTATCACAGCAACACTCATTAGTTTAAAAGTATTACCCAGCTCCATGTCGCTCAGGAGGAGCCCTCCCTGCGCGTACCTGCCCCTCCCCACCATGCATCCCACCCTCCCTACCACAGCATCCACCCTCTTCCTCAACTGCTGCTTCTTTCTCTCTTTGTTTCATTCCTTCCACGTGGATTGCCAGTGCCCTCGCTGGCACATCCACTGCCATGCCTGCTTCCATTGACCAGTTCTCACTTGAGAACTGCTTCTTCCAAGGTGTCCCTAACCACCCCAAATGGGCTAAGCACCCCTTTAGCAACCTGGCTCTCTGTTCTCACCCATTTTAGTACACTGTCCTCACTCATCAAACGTTCTTGTCTGTTTCCTGCTTATTTCTTCCATTCTGAAATCCTGGACAGACTTTCATCCGTGACAACCCCAACACCTGTTCAGATACTCGCATACTGCTGAATGGGTGACTGGACCTTTGACATTGGTATTCTTTCGGTTTGATAACTGAAGACACTGGGGTCTAGAGATTTTTGGTGATCTGTTAAAAGCCATAACATTTCTTAGAGACCAAGGCCAATTTGAAGAATCTGAGTTTTCAGGGTATTCGTTAGTTGTGTCATCTTCTTCTCTGGGCTGCTGATAAAGGCTGACCCTAGACCTAATGCTTTGGACTGATAGGCCAGGAAGGCCAGCTGTCACTATACCATCACTTCCTCCTCTCGGGGAAGCACAGGAGATCTTCTCATGACTCTCAAGTGTCTGCCCTTCTGCAGCAAGTCAAGATGTAAGAATTGATGTGGGAAATGGAAAGAGAAGGTCAAGTCTTTAATTCCAGTACTTTTGCTTGGCAGACCAGAAAGGAGGAAAGAAACACATGTGCGCATGCACACACTCTAGTGTACACACACACACACACACACACACACACACGAGGCAGGGGTGGGGGTGTGGAGGTATCCTCCCTGTCTCCTAGACTCTCAATAAGCCAGGTCCCTAGTGAACTTTTCCCATTGCTCTTAACAGTGTCAGACCCTAATTCCCTTACCAATAGGCATGCACGCTCCTGATTTTATTTTCTCAGAGCTTTGAAGGACTGAAGCCTGTGGTTAGCCACCAGACTCTTGTCAGCACTTAATGTTCCATTTCCCCTCACCTGCTCTCCCTTTTGCCTGATGAGCAGAGAATGTCAACAGTAGCTGTGGCCCACAGAAACTAATAGCCACCAAGGCTGGTTCTATCAACACCATGAGAGCCACCATCCGGAAGCACCAGAGGAATTCTTAGAAAACAGGGATGGTCCTAATGTCAGGGGACAACATGTGAAAAGAGCAAAGCAAGAGATGCTGTAAGCAGATGCTGTAAATAACCAGGGGTCCATTCTGCACTCTGCACTCACAAAACGGGGATCTCCAAGTACATGGATCACTCTCCTCCTACCTGGGAAGGGGTGCCCTACCCAAAATAGGGTGGTTGATCCGAGCACCTCTATCTTGTTCTCCCAAGAAAACTTCCAGTGGAACGTGCCTCCCAAGAGGAGCAGTGAAGTCTAGTCACACACAACTTCCTTTTGGAGACAGGCAAAATGGAGGATACATTCAAACATGAATGAATGAACGGGGCTGAAAACTCTCAGGGATGGGTCAGCTGAGGTGAAGCCTTTCAGGACATCTGCTACAGAACCAAGGAGATCCACTTGCCTGGGTTCCCCAGGATGCTGTGCATAGCTTTTCTTAATGAATTTTTAAAGTGGGCTGCGTGTAGGGCTTTAAAAGAAAGCCTAATGGATGGACGTCATTAGCACATCATGCCATCACACAAGCCTTGAAGGTGGGAGTCCTGGGTCCCAGTGTCTAACAAGTCACACAGTGAATGAAGTATAGAAAGGGAGGAGGAAAAGGTAAATGAAGAGCAGGAAGAAGAGGGAGAAGAGCAGGAAGGACAGAGTGGGACATGGTCATCCATCCCCATTCTCAGTAAAACAGCATTGTAATCACTAACATCATTGCGAAGGGTTAATTAAACCCCTAGCAAAAAGAAAAAAACTCAACTCAATTTTTCAGTCCATCTTTGGATCTGTGTATGGTAAGGAGGACTGCATGTCTTTATGGGATACTGAACTGGACAGGAAACAAACAAACAAACAAAACAGAGTATAGCCAGCCTTCTATAAGAGCCCACACAGAGCCACATGCTGTCACTCACCCGCTCTTGGTGCACACAGAAGCTGCAGAGGGGACAGTTCAGCAGAGGGCACTTGGGAAAGTGGCAGCTGTCTGGAAGGAGTCAGAAAGCTGGGTGCTCAGGACTTGGTTTTTCAAGTTCATTAGAACTGACTTGCACCTCTTGATGTGGCTCTCATCAGAGTGTGGGTGAATCTAGCTGTTTCCAGCAGGGGCGTCTGTTATTCTCACAGTCAAGTTTGTGCGTGCAGTGTCTGCCCAGCCTGCTCCAGCTTTTGTGCTCCAAGATGACCTGCCCTTTTTCTGGATTTGCTGTTTGTCTCACTCTCTCGATTGTGGTTACTATGATTTACTGTGAAACTATGATTTAAGGCTCTCTGTTTACAGAAGACAGCTAAGCATTCCCATGGAAATGAGTCCAGTCAATTTTTCATATTTCATCCAAGCTGGTCTTCAGGGTTCTCTGATCTCCTGTCATGCTTCCAGGCCCTGTAAACTCTGAGACTTTGCAGAAGAAACCTAATCTAATGCAGAGAAAAAAAAAGATGGGATTGTGGGTTTTGTTTTGTTTTAAAACATTCAAAATGCATGAGGCTTTTAATCATATTTTGTGTAGCTAATCTTTTGGGCAGGAGAGCACACTTTTATACACTTACATATCTACGCCAAGACTTACCCACTGGAGCATCTGTTCCTTCATTCAGCAAAGTTTATTGTGCACCTATTAAGTGTCGGGCTTTGCATACCAGGGATAAGACAGTAAATAAAAACTCTCTCTCTCTCTCTCTCTCTCTCTCTCTCTCTCTCTCTCTCTCT